>JAPYZI010000604.1:0-58654 GCA_030523105.1 Ophioninae sp. A BG-2022a
GCTAACTTAAATAATGGCCTTGGCTGCATATTGATATCTCGTTCAGTTTTCCCGAAAAGTATATACCACGTATATATATGTGAGTATCGGTTGACACACATACATATACGTGCGTGTTTTCGTTGGGACGAAACTACGCGCGTCTTTTCTCCACGTTGCGCTCGTAACGAATCCATACGTAAATAAACACACCGGCGCTCACGCTCAGCGCTCGGCAATTGTCCTGCCACGATTCTTCCTAGTACCGAATCGCAAACTAATAATATTTCTGTTCCAAAGATCGATCTGCACGTATTTCATAAATTTTGTGTGTTAAAAGTATTGATTTAATGAATTAATTATTGTCGTATTTCCTCGGTAAGGTATGCTGAATTTTCGCCCACGTAATTCTGAATCGATATATCACAGTATAGAAAAAAATTAGATTTGTTTCTAATGAGGAAGTTTATGCACGCACTACCTTAAACGTTTTTACGTATTCTTATCATAAATAGAAAACCCAATTCACAAAGAAATGTTTTCGTTAATGATACAGATAAGAATAGTCAATAATAAAGAGCGAAGGAGAGAAGAAAGGCAGAGGGAGTGAAAGAGAATAAAAATCAGAAAAATATTTCATTCCATTGATTCGTTAACGTATCAGCAGGCTGTAGATAATACAGATAACGCAGTGAAACTTAAAATAACACAAAAATTAAATTAAAAAAATTAATTACGAGACGATATGAATAATAATCGAAAATAAGAGAACGTGATAACGGAGATACGATGAGATAAGTCGTCAGTGCAAGTAACGAGAATTATACTAGATACCGTAAATCAAATAAATAGAAAGTAGGTAGAAACGCTAGAACGGAAATAGCAGGTAAACGAATATGAAATAGACTTTAGATAAGGGTGCATCTGTAAATAAAAGCTGAGACAAGATAGACGCGTCGAGAATAGATTTCACGAATAGGTTTTCATGATAACATCGAAATAGTCATGAAAGGAGGGAGGCACTTCTCCAAAGAGAAACGGGAGGGAAAAGAAATCGAAGAAGAACGAGAATGCGGAACTGAGAGGAAGAAAAAAAGGGAATCAGGGAAACCTGAAAAAGGAAGAGACAGGATCTTGAAAGCGGGCGGCGAGAGCTATAGAAAATTGGAAGTGGAAGCTGAGAAGAAAGAGATCGATAGTAAGAGAGAACGAGGGCGAAAAAGGAAATAATAAAGAAAGAAAGAGGGGGGATAAAGAAAAAAAATAAAGCGGGAAGCGAGAGAAAGATGATGGTGGTAATAATAATAAGGATAATGATGATGATGGTGATGATGATGACGACGATCAAAATTAATTATTCTAGACCAGCTCTTTTGGACAAATATACACAATAATAACCGAATTAACAAATTAATGAAAATAAACTATACAACACGAAAATGTATAAATTATAGATAAAGAGTTAGAAATAACAATAATATTTTAAAAAAATACGAGTAATATACTCAATAATAATAACGATAATTATAACCCAAACGAACCCAAACATTATGATAACACCACTGTGAGAATAAAAATATAATAAAAATAATAATAATGAAATAACCTTATACGAACAAAACATACGGAAAAAGAGAGAGAGAGAAAGAAAATAATAGAGAGAGAGGTGGGGGAAGGAAGAGAGAGAAAGACCGAGAGAAAGACAAAGTCAGCAGGAGAGGGCCGGAGAGGGGCGTAGAGAGAGATCTTTACGAATACCGGACCCAGTTGGACGAGAGCCAATTTCACAGTGCAAACGTGGTTATCCTCGAAATCGAACGAACAGCAAGGGGGAAGAAAGCGAATCGCCGCGCGTAAAACGGGAGTGGTGAGGGCGTACATACATCGTATCTCCGTACTTTCCCCCATTAATAACTCAATTAATCGGGAAAATAATCGCCAAAGAACGGTGTACCGAGTGCAAGATTTTCCAAATTTTCGTTGTGTTTATTTTGTTTTTTTTTTTTCATCGCTCGCTAGTTCGCATCCGGCGAAAGTGCAATTGTCGAAAAGATGGAAAAAATAGTGTCCCGTAGGGACACCGTGGCGAGTATCGAGCTCGCAGCGAGATGAGAGAAGAATGTAAACGCTGTAACCGCGTTAGTAGCGGTTAACTCCACAGAGACTGTAACCGATACATATGCGCGTGCGTTATGTAGAAAGGCAAAAACAAATTAGTACGAGTAGTCGAGCACGTATAATTGCGAGTGTATATGCGCGTCCGGCTCTCGCGGCCGCGAGAAAAAAACCTCCCGCGGTTTCGATGAAGATTAAATTGCGATCGGAGGCAAAGAAACTCGATGAAAATTGGGCGCAGCTGCGCACTTCGGAATCGAACGTAATTTCGCGGTTTATAACCAGGAGAACCCACGAAAATTCGTGGCCAACTCGTACCGCGATCGCAATAAAATATTCTCGCTTGAAGAAAGCTTCAAAAAAAGTATCTGCTGGTAACTTTTTTGTTACCAGCACGTCACGTCAATGATGAAAAAAAAAAAAAACAAATAATTTTCCAAAAGTTGCGATAATTATTGTTAACTTTGTAATACAAATATTTATTGAAATATGTATATTTAAAAAAAATTATTTATATCTGTATTTACATTGCTTTTTTATAGTAATATAGTTATATTATTAAATTTACGATTATAATAATCATAGTCACACTTCGATACTATTATTATTTATTTATTTTAAATTAATAATTGCATTGTTATATAAAAATCACAAATTGAAGAATAACTGTTCATGTTTTCGACCGTAATTATCCATTTTACCAAAGTGTATACTTTTTGTAATTCTTGCTTTAAAGGGTTTTATGCATATAATTACCAAGAGAAAATGATTAAACTTTCACCAAATTTGAATAACTAAAGCAACAAGAAAATGGACAATCTTGATTAACCTAACCCAATTAACCTTCATTTGAATTATATTTGAAGCGAAAAAAAAAAGAAACATCGTGTGCTATTGGAATTATCGAACGACACCAATAATGAAAAAATTGACCTACATTCGTTATATTTATACGCTTATTCTATTATAATATAAACTTGGCCATACATGTGATTTTTGAAAATTTTAAAAATATTTAAAAAGCCAAATATAAAAATCGTAAAATAAAAAATTTAAAAAAATAAAAAAAACAAAAAATCAGTATCAAAATTTCTAAATATCCAACAAGCCTAACACGTATCTTTATATATAGAGTATCTGGGTAAAAGAAATTGAAATAAAAGATGGGTTATTTCACCTCATATACATACATAAGTCGTGCAAAAAAAAATCGCGAAGAAGGGGATTACATAAGACTTGTACATTTCCCTTTACATTTCTCGCCGGGTCATCATTGCTATATCACGAATTGTTTTTCGATACCTGCACTGAAAGGTGATGAGGTTCGTAGGAGCTACTTTAACTTTATACTCTCTCGGTCTCTCTCTTCATTCGCGTAACCATCTCCAACTAACTATTTATTCTTAGCATCGTGCACGTTTGTTGAGACCCGATGGATTTCCTGTACGGAGGAAAGACTCAAGCGACGCGATGACCAATGTAAAACCCTCGTAGGCATAGTGATGTTACGTATATTTGATTCATTCAACGCTTCGTATCGAGAAGAACGTGTTTAATTTCTTCGATCGAATTATATTTGCCAAAGGTGATAGCAAAACCAATGGTATTTTTAATTTTCATTTTTCGATTATAAAATCTACAAGCTCTAAGTAAACAAATTGTCAACGTCATGATCATTATTTTATGAATAATAAAGTTACATTTTATAATCTTGTATAATGTACTAAAATATCCGAAAAATTATAAATACATATATAAATTTGAATAATTATTTGAAAATTTCATATAACCAGTTATCTCAAAATTAAATTCTGATTAATTTATTGTTAAAACAAATAAAAAAAACTGCTGTTTAATTGTTATTTTTCAATCCATATTTCGCATCATTACCAATATTAATGTAAATTAATATGAATTTTTTTAATCTATTCACAATGGACATAAATAGATGTATAAGTTATATATTTCTACAAATTTTTCTTTTCATCTACCAAATTATGTGTACGTATAAACGAATAAATAATACGTAAAAGAGTGATCTCTTTTTTTATTAGTCGGATAGTTGGTTCCGTTGTTTGGAGTGCGCGTGATTACCTGTCACTAAACAATGTTCCGGGAGGTCGCAGGTGGATGTGCATTTGACCCGATTCGTCACTATACCCGATTTAGAAAGCTTCTCCCGTTACCGGTCGTTCTAAAATCGTTGCACGAGGCTTTTCCTGAGAGATACGAATGAAGACTGTGTATATATATATATATATATATGAACGTCGTACATGTTTGTACAGTGATAGTAAGTTTCAAGAGACTGGCTAGGTAAGCGATCGAAAGATCGAGCCGAAGAAGAAGAAGGGCGATAAGAAAGGATCCATTGTGTTGTATTCAAGCCAGCAATTTCGTTAATCATCAAGGTCTTCTATATATAAATCACTGTGTCACTGATCTTATCCGTGTAACCATCCGGAACAGACTTTCACGAAGCGTGATCGTCTTCCCTTTATTTTTGTTTTTGTTTTTCTCCGATACTTATTCCCCCTGACGACTATATCGAATGTGTACGAGAAAAGTATCCGAGGCAACAGTGCTATTACATTGAACAAAGGTCGAATTTTGAGTGAATTCGTTCGTTAGGGACGGAGAGATCGAGTTCATACTTTTTTAAAATATAGTTTTTGGAAATAAAAATACGTTTCAAGTTTGCACAGTTATATTATTACTGTAATCACAAATTTCCGACCTGAAATTCCTGCATCGTCTGACGAATCTTCCTCTTCCATATGATTTACTACGAGAAACGAGCGAGTGACTCTTCATTTTCGCAATAGCCTAACCCCTTAAATATACATTGCAGATTTTATGGAAAATCGGTCGCAGCTGACTTCGTATAGATACGTATCAAATTTCCCGTTTAGGGTTTCTTGTTTCTCATTATTGCTTCGCTGGTGTTTGTTTATATTGGAGCGTACAGCAACACTCCCGAGAGTGAATGTGCTACAAATGTCGAGTCATTCAACGGTACACAGCATCGTCATACAATATAGTAACGATGGAATGGAGAACGAGAGAACGAGCAGTATTTAAGAACGCTGCAATTGATTACACTACAATTATGTATTGCATGATTGTGAAGTTTTCGAAAATATGTCATTCTCACGTGTGATAAATTGTTCGTGCGGAAACACGTAAATTTTCGCGTCATTTTAGCGCTGTAACGTTTATCATCGTGTTTGATAAAAAAATCACGATCCTATTGGAAGGAGTAGAAACTTATTGCGAAATAAAAGCGTCATCGATGAGTCAATGTCAATAAATTTTTTTAATGTATTATTAATTGATTGATGAACATTAACTGTATTGATCGATCGATTAATTATTAATAAGCAGTTAATCGATCGACGATACATATTAATATTATTAATCGATCAACGAATATTAACAATACAAATTTATTGATTAATTATAAATTTATGAATCGATCGATGGAAAATTTCGCAAGTCAGACGCAATATGTATATATATCTATCTATATCGTCATGGTAGCGTTGCATAAGGCTTCGACACATCCTTGGTTGGCTTTTGAACTTTCCATCTTTGGTACGCCACGAATCTTCTTTTCTTTTTCATTTTTCAACATCTTTATTTTCATCCTTTTCCGTAATATTTATTGATTGTCTATGAATAAGTATTCAAAAGGATTATTAAAAACTTTTTGTGCCGAATATTGGACGATAGGAATTCGATGTATTAAAAAGATTCTAATTTTCATTGCAATTAAACGATATAATCTTTGATCACTTCCCAACATTCTTATTTATTTCGATCAAAGAATATTCAACAACAAGACACTTACCGAAGTTCGTAAATTGTCACCAAAACTCTTTTAGCAGTTTTAAGCTACGAAAACGATGGAAATGGTTTTAACGATTTCTGATAAATTCTATGACTTGGTATTGCGAAGTAATTATTGATCGAGATTTTAAGTGATATTGAAAATTAAAAAAGGCAATCGGAGAACAAAAAATGCCAACCAATTTAGTACGAATTTATTTAATTTGACATGAAAGATTATGTTTGCATACCGTCAATTGGAGGACGACCACCTCATCAATGAAATAACTTCGCGCTGATATTATCCTTCGTTTGGGCTTACGTAATTCGAGTTGGGGAAGGAAGTAGCCTGCTGTACATCAATACTATTAAGGCATTGCCTATCCACTACCGGTGTATAGCCATTTCCGCTTCGGTAGCTTTTTATCATGTATGTAATATCGCAAATAGGTCACGATCGTCGGGCCAAAAGACATTTGTGACTTCGACGTCCGCGAATAACTGCAATCCTAGTTGGCTGAGCAGGCAGGCTCTGACGGAACCGCAGGATGTGTCCAAGATCAATGAACCCGGTGCCGACAATGTGCTTAGGTATTATTATAAATTATATTTCCATTTTCAATAATAATTGAAAATCTTGATTAATTATTCATTTTTTCACTCTAAATTAAATCCAAAGTGTAAATTCATCATAAAATTAGTATTTGTATTGATTAAACAAGTAAAGAACATGATCTAAGACACGTAAATCCACGATTTTTCCATTTTGTGTTAACTTTTTACCCGATGGTCTATCCAGTGAATACCTTAACGGCAATTTTACGTAAAATCACGCGAATCGTCGTTGGGTCAAAATTCCTTCGATATAGCACGAAAAAAAATTATTTCCGATTGCAACGAAATAGTTGATTAAAAAAAAAAAGAAAAATTATAGAAATATCCGAAGATAAACGGAAAGAAGTGGATAAAGTTGATCGGCGGTTCGTCACGCTTACGACTGTACCTGCGTCAATACGAAACGTCGATATCTAGAACGACACGTAGAATAAGCAAGTGTACACCGCGGGTGAACGGGTCCGGAGTTGATTCGTGCGCGATTTTGTTGAGCGAAACGTGCGCCTTCTATAGTGGGACGAAAAAAAAACGAGAATTATAGTCTCGTAGCGCGAGAAGCGTCGCGTCACGATCGAAACCCGTCGTATCGCGTATCTGGCGTGTAGTACACTACTTCTCGGGTGAATAGCTCGTTATACACGTGGTCGTTGGGGTATCCCTTTAAAGGAGCCCCATGAGCGTTTCATCGTCGAATGTCGAAGGATACTGATGTTTCTTCTCCTTTTTTTTTCTCCTCTCATTTCGTCGACTTATATGTCCGTTGAAAGTTCAACGTCAAATCGTTTTCCCGAGTAGATATTTCCAGGTGAACAATAGCCTTCTAAATATTGGCTGTGTAGCCTGAAATATACAACGTTGTACCTACTCCGACGAAATGACAAAAAAAATACATTTTTTTTTTCGTTAATTTGCTTCGTGCATATTTCGACCCCGGAATATCTGTAGTGCATATTAAAAACATTGTTCAAAAATGGTCAAGTCAAAACGGTCCCGTTTGAGGAAGATAAAAAAGAAAAAAGTGAATATGTCGAGCTGTAAAGACGTTCTTATTTTTCAAATTGTTTAGCTTCTCGCTCTTTGTTTGGTTCAAAGTGAAATAAATGAATCATATTTTTTCCGATTTCTCTTCTTCTTGATATTTGCATTAAAACATTTTGAATAAAGATATTAAGAGGAGAAAAAATACATAGTCAAATTTTTGACACATTGCTTTCATATATATATATATATATATATATATATAAATGGAGTATAAAAAAATGGTATACATATTTATATATATTTATTTATTATTATTATATTATCGATTTTATCAAGGAACACTATTCGAAGGCCTTTAACTTCAAGGACCGTCCTCGAACGGTCGGTACGCTGGCAGTCAGCGTTACACAGATGTAACGGGTTGAAAATATCCTTTCATAATGTAGATATCCATATATATATATATGCCAATTGGAATACCTTTCTTCGCGTCCACTTTCCCTCCTGCCCCTTTCCTCCCCCGCTATCGAATTGCACGCAGCCAGTGGGAGCTAACGATCAGAAAGGCTCGTCGTCACTTTAGATTTCCGTTCGAAGGATCGTACTAGTGCCCTTTCTTATTTCGGAGCGAAGAGAAGAGTCGGTAGGCGATGCGGGAGGAGGGGAAGAGGGCAACGAATACAAACGCGCTTAAACGCACGAGAGAGCCTGTGAAATATTTTTTTATCTTTCTCACGCGGAGCATCTCCGCGAGGACCAACAGAACGCGGGTTACATTGCAACGTACAGGTTTGAATTGCTTCTATCCCACGCTTTCCGACGACTCGTCGCGACCGGATGAAAGAGGGAAAAAAATAAAGGACGTTCATCCGCGTGAGGAAGCGAGATCGCTGATAGGGCGAAAAGAAAAAGAAACGCGTATGTACAGGACGATTCACAACTTTTGGAACCCCGTCTGTGTCGTCACGAGAAACACTTTGTTTTTGATTATGGTAGTGTGACGAACAACGGTTTTGGCACGACTGTCTCCACATCGCGCAGGTAGAATTCGAAGTTCCACCAACTTTTCAGCCAAGTCTTCCCAACTGCCCCACCCAAAAGTTTCGTCTTGTTTAGGGTGCATCTTGCGTATCAATATTGGACAATTCCCCAATCGATATGCGGCACATAGATGAATTTTACATCTGACGAAATCCAAATTTCTATCTATCAACGGGGAAGTGAATACATTTTTTAAAATTCGTTTTCTATTTTCGATCGAAATAATGAAGACTTATATTCATTTGACAAATTGATTATAGTATTCAATAATTCGTGTTCGTTATACCGTACCTGATTCAATCGATGATTGTTATCAGTATCGAACTTCGAACGTGAATATTTCGATAATTTTTTGGCGATCGATATTCTCACGAATTGCTTGCGAATTGCGAAAATGGATTTTTGCTGCCAAAAATAGATCTCTTGCTTTCGTAAGTGATTTTTCGCTCTAATAAATGACCTTTTTTTTAGCAAAAGTGAGTTTGTGCTCTCAAACAAATTTTTTTACTCTCAAAAAATGTTTTTTTTCTAGCATAAAATGCTTTTTCTCTAAAAAAATTATTTTTTCTAGCAAAAAGTACTTTTTCTCAAAAAAAATTATTACTGCTCCCAAAAATACCATTCTGCTGTACGCGCACATCAAAAGAACCCCACTAGTCGTGAATCGTCCTGTACCAACGACAATCGCTGGCACAAGGAAATCTCGCGGCTCATCCGCGATTGTTTTGCCCCGCCATGGCGAGAAAGTGCCACGCAACGGAACAAAAAAAAAAAGAATTCTCTGGTAAGTGAGAAGCAAGAATCGTTAAATTTTCAATTTTTTTCAACGAAAGCTTATTTCGTCTGTTCGATACTGCAAAAATGACGTGGACCGAGAAATCACTCTAATTAACAAGTCACCCATACGTTGTTTCATTCACTAGGAAATTTAATTACATAATCCATAACTATAACTGTAATATTAAATCAATCTCTCTGATAAAATTAATTACGATTTTTAACGTCACTGCCACGGCCCCGTCGGACATTAATTATAGCCGCCATCTTCTCCGAATTTTTATTGATTTTTATTCCTGTCAAGGATCAATCAAATGGCATGATTCGAAGCGGCTGAACCTGCACATTTTTGTGCATGCGGAGGAATGCACATTGACCCTTCATGAAAATAAAAAAAGACGAAGAAGAGGAAGAAGCGAAGGAGGAAGAAGTAATCCGTTATATTCGCGATATTACGACCGACTGACCTTTTCGTAATACGCCAGGGCGAATTAATGAGAGTTCAATCTTTCTTCCCTCCTGCAACCCCCCGCCCAACCGCGCTGCTTCCCTCTCGCTTCCTCGTTTATAAATCCCGGCAAGTCACGATCAGCGTTCACCGATGAGCCCCCAAGCGGCGCTTATTTAAAATAATGACCGAACTGCTCCGACGAAACGTCTCGAGAATTGATCGAATCAATAACTTTTTAATGATAGTCAATTACACATCGAGCTATAAAAAGTAACGATCCTTGTGCCAAATTATTATTGTTCCGCGCGCGGTAACATAGTTGAGAGCTTATTAAAAAAAAAAAAGTGTCGAAATAAATGACTGGCACGACGGTATTACATTTATGAGGTAGAACTACGATCCTTCGCGCGAGGCTCCGACTATGCCGAGAAAGTTGCGTACGTGAGTCTATGAGAGGCCAAGAAGGGGGGATAGAAATACAGAAATGAATAAAAACAAGGAATGGTACAGAGCCTCGAAATTATCAATGGAACGTTTTAATCCAAGTATCTGAGAAACCTGGATTAAAAATGTGAACAATTTCTCTCGCAATCTACGTCACGTGATACACTTTCCCATTCGCTTTCAGACATAGATGATCGATGTAACCTCACAAATTTTCATATCCTCATTTTTGTCACGATCGACTTAGTTTTTCGAATTAATTTATTCGAAAAACTCACAGAGGACGAGTTTGATGATATTACTTTACGTTAGAAATGATTCACCTTCGAGGAATCTTGATTTAAAAAATTTAGCTATTACTCTCGCAATCTACGTCACGTAGTTCAGCTTCTAGTTTGCTTTAGAAGACAGATGGCCATCTCATAATCGTTATTCTGTTCGTACATGGGTTCATACGTGTTTACACGTAGTCTCGAACACTTCGAAACTGCGGGCCCGCAGAGGCATTCACAGATAAGTCAATTATGAATTTGACGCGTCTTCGTGTGCGCTTTAAGCGCGGATACGTGTGGTTTGCTGCAGCGTAAGAGAGTACGTTTTTTTTTTTTTGTTTACAACGTTGCATGCAAGCGTTCGTAACGCCTGGAAGAATGCGCTTTTGCGCGCGCATCGCACATCCGTCGAAGATATGCGCGGAGCGCGTCCTGGCGCAAATAATAATCTTTCATTTCCCCAATCACTTTAAACGTTTTTCTATGTTTGTTTGTTTGATCGTCGCAAGAAACAACTTTATTATCCATGCGGTGTCTTAAATTCCAATGGATTTTCAATTTTTCGCGTCGGACCGCTAGAGCGTCGCTCGTAATTTGCGGAACGAGTTCAAAACAAAAAGTATAAAAAGGGGAAATATTCAATGGCACAAAATTCGAGCGAATGTGGCCTTTCTCTTGGTGGATTTTACGAGTACGGTCAAGCTCGATGATTCAGCCGAGAGAAAAATTCTTCGCGAGTGTAAATTCTACTCTGATAGAAATGTTGCTTCGTATAATGATTGAATGCAAAAGGTGGAAAATAAAATGGTTTTTTGACCTCGCTGAAGAAAGTTCCTTAATTTGAGAGGAGGCTGTGAAATGGCTTTGTCAAGGTTACGACAATTGTTGCATCGTTGAAATACAACGATAATCTATTTATTAGACTGGGGAAAAAGTCCGTAGCGTTTTTATATTTTGTTTTTTTGCTCAACAACGATTTTTCGGCGGTTTGAAAAAGCATTAATGTTCATTCAATAGAGCTCTTTCTGCTTTAAAAAGCTGTGCTAGTGGTCTTTTTAAATACCTCCATTTTTATTACTTTTGAGGCAACATTATCAATTCGAAAATTCATTATCAATTAGAAAATTCTTTTTTAAATTCCAATAAAGACGAAAAGATTTTTTCGTAACCTGCAAGTACATCGAACCCTCTACAAAATCCAAAGAAAACCCGACAATTCCTATCGATACCAGCTCGAAGGATTCCTTAGTTTAAAAAACAGAACCATCTGGGACGATTTTCACAAAGCAACAATTCCATGTCACAATGTATTTCTCTCCGAGAAATTCGCACTTGCCGCAATTGCGAATCCAAGAAAAAAAAAAAAAAGAAACGGTATGACGAAATTCGTGTTTCACTTGAGGAATACTCACTGGCCACCCACCTCCGCGTACGCGAATGTAGCCAGAGCAAGAGATCGTTTCTTGAAAGCGGGTCACACGTTTACATTCATACGCAAGTATAAATTTACGAATACGCTTTAAATACACAGAGACGTACACGCGCACACGTGAGTACGATGGATCACCTCGGGCCAATGCCGAGCAAAAGGGAGATCACCTCTCATACCGATTTCGATCTGCACTCACCGTCAAGAAAGCCGGCCGGCTATTTCATGAAATATTTCATGCGCGTATATATGCGTATAGAAATTGACAAACAACGTTATAAATTCACGTGTAAAGCTGTCCGCGCGAGAAATCGGGCCTCGATCATGCGATAGGAAATTTTTTACCGATCGCCGCACACACACACACACGCACACTTCACTACGTGAGTCGGCGAAACTCGCGCACGATCGAGAGTAATCGGCAAAATAGAATGAATCAATGATCAAAAAAAAAAAAAAAAAAAAAAAAAAAAACAAAAAAAAAAAAAAAAAAAAAAAAAAAAAAAAAAAAAAAAAAAAAAAAAAAAAAAAAAAAAAAAAAAAAGTTACTTGTATATCAAAGTGGTAAACCGTGCGAGAAGAATTATCGGAACAAAGTGCACTCGAGCGAGCATTGCGCGCGCGCACAGTGACGCATCCCCTCGTCTTTGCGTGAAAGCTATATCGCAAAACTTGTCGTACCCGTATATATAGTCAATTAATGCCGGCGATCGAAAACCAGTCCACCAGCGAAACGCGAGACGAGTCAAGATTGCCGTGAGTGCAATTTCAACGTTTGTCCTCCGCTCCCCCTCCTCCCCTTTCCGTGCTTCATCGATATCTTTTTCCTACGTTTCGATCGTTCTAAATTTGGCACTGGAGAAATGCGCGCGCGGGTCACTCGAACACCGCGCCTCGGGAAATCAAAGGGAGTATCGCGCGATCGAGGAAACAGGAAAAATCGACATAGGAATGACATTGAAGAATCAGCAGAGAATTTAGACCCGAGAAAATAATCGACGGAGAAACAAATTCGGAAATATAAACAGATCGATCGAGGAAACATAAAAAATCGGTAGAGAAAAGAGCTTGAAAAATAAATCGCTGAAGAAATAATTTCGGAGGAATAAATCGGCAGGAAAATAAATTTGAGAAAATTAATAGATTGAAAAAGGAATTGGGAAAAATAAATCAGCACAGAATCGAATTAGGAAAATTAAATTGGTAGAGAAAAAAATGGGGAAATATAAATCAGCAGAGAAATTAACTTAAAAAAAAATTGACAGATAAATAAATTAGGAATGATAATTTAAAGAGCAACCTTCTATAATCATAAGAGCAACAAAATAAGTTGTATAAATCCATGAATAAATAAACAAGAAAATCATAAATTGGAAAAGAAATACGTTGATATAAGTGAACGGAGAAAAGGATAGTTAACATGGAAGATAATTAAGTGTATGGAGGGTGAAATGTTTTAAAAAGCATCAGTTATGGTCGAAGGAAAGTGCATCGAATTAAATGTTTCATGTGATCACCGGTCGACCCAAATGGTTTTTCTACCAAGCCTTGTTTCCTGTCTTTCTAAGACTACCTGACCCTTAAGAAATATCCACTCGAAACTCCCAAGCATTGCACTTAGAATATAACTATAAATCTAAGAAAGAAATGGAGAGAAATGAAACCTAATAAATAGCATATTAGTTGGGTAATCGATTGTTCGATTCGCAAAACAAATTCTTTGATGATTTTTGCATCAACTAATTTGGGAGCAATTTCCATGTTATTTTTATTTTCATCAACATACCGATATAAACATTACAGTAAAATATTTAAATAATAATACTTATTATTTGTCAACGAAGAAATATATCGTATTTTTGAAAAAAAAAAAAAAAAAAAATTATGTAAAAACTTATCATTTTAATGTCCTTCTCACCGTAAGTTTTCCCAATTTTTTCAACAGTCGGCGAAAGTGACTGGCTTTAAAAAAGATTTAAAAAAAGGATAATTGCTTCACACGTTAGAAAAGTTACGAGGCTTCCTTTCTTCGACATTACTTTTTCCACGTTTTCTTTTTTGTATTCTCGGGACACGATCTTGATACCGAAAACCTTAAAACATCCGTGACCCTTCGTCCCTCCAAATTAACGGACTTCCGTCCGACTAATGGTGTACTTTCACGCGAGACTACAATTAACAAGCTTGTTATACCTAACGGAGTAGAATATCGATCTCGATTGGTGTTACGTTAGTCGACGAAAAAAAGAAGGATAGCTAAAAGCCAACTTTGCAAGATCGGTTACCAAAAAAAAAAAAAAAAAAAAAGAAAAGATACGAAAAAGACGGAATTGCAGTGAACACGATGCCGCGGAACTCTGGCAATTAGAGCTCTTTGATGCTCAGCTGCTCATTGGTGTTTGTGAAAATTGCATTGGACCACGGAAGGGCTGGAGTCAACGATTTTACCGCGTAACGAGACATGAATTACGATCTTTCGATTCTCGTAGTGCTCGTTTATCTTTTTATGTGGCAACTTCCGCGCAAGAGGAAGCACTTTCACGCTGGTTGAAGAAAAATTCGTCTCACTTCCGGCGAGACCACCCATGTTGCGTCAATCGAATAAAATTGTCACTCCGTAAATTGTTGTCGGTATGGTTGTTCCGATACCATGTACACATTTATTTATACGCATGAATAATTTATTTAAAACATTCCAATTGAAAATAATGAAATTGAGGGGAAAAAAATGTCGTTGCATTGAAACGACGAAAATTTCGACCTCCCATTTTCCTCGAATAAAATTCCTGAACTATTCCAATGTGTCACTTTACGAGAAAATAAATTATCAAAAAAAAAAAAAATGAAAAAGTAATTACGAGTGAACTCGAGTGAAATCCCGCGTGATGAACGTTTCAGGGAAAAAAAAACAACGAAGCGGAGACTCCATCACGAGTATTGTCGAAACGAAAGAAGATACGCTTGGGTGCACCGGGAGACACAACGAGGCCGGAGCCTCGGATTAAAACGGAGTCTAATAATCCGCATTCTACTGCACATACGCCAACGCCTACGGTACACAGATGTGTCGGAGAATACGTATGCGAGTATTATGATAATCGGCATCGTCTATTTTCCTCGGGTATCGACGAGGAGCCTAACTGCTGAGCCGTGTCCGCAAATCGAGAGATCGATCATCCGAAGCCACCCAGAATCGCCTCGAGCTGTTCGGAATGTTCGAGCGAATCAATGCGTGACGGATCCTCGTGTATTATTTTTTCACGTCGGACAATCAAAGAATATTCATTTTTTAAAGCTTAATCGTTTATTGAGGTCGTATTGTTATTGCACATCGCGCATAAAAGAAAAAAACGGTAATTTGGAATAACATTTTGCTTTCGGCCTGTCGTGTATTTTCTGCAAAGTGTAAACAATTAAAACTTTCATCAAATTGAAGCATTATTTGTATATCATCAAGCTGCAAGTTATCATAAACCGTTAAACGTCGCTACTTCGTTAAATTTTAGTTTTAACGCAAAAGTGCAGAATTTCGTTTTCGAAATGACCTTCAGGTATTTTGGAATAGAAATATATTCAACGCGATTCACTTAATTTTGCAGGCTACTATTACACCATTGTTTTAGAGGTGAATATTAGATTCATTAAAATTTGTATAATCAGATTTAATCATCTTCGACCATTTTTAGATTATTATGTACTTTAGAGACTTCCGAAAAATGCGCGACATTTTTGTTTTTTTTTTTTTTCATTTTCTCAGTGATCGGGTTATAAATGCTGATATTCCGTCGGGGGCGGCGGAATTTCACCTTCCCATAAAAAGTTATAACTTTTTTAAGTTCGCGGAAACATGTGATAAAATGGGGCGTGGATATTCTGAAAAATGAGCTCATTTTGAGCAATCAAGCGAAAAAACCAAAACTCCAACCCAAACCCAGGACAAATAAACCCAAAGAAACCCATAAAAAGTGATGGGGTTTTCAAATTTGCGTGAATTTCTGCAAATCGCACGCATGAATTTCAGCGGAAAATAAATTTTTTCAGCACTAGATCCGTCATATTGTTACTGCTACATTGTACTTGCTGATTATCATAAATCCCACTGGATATAAGCAATTATCATTCTCGCGGACACAGAAATCGCGAACAATTAAAATACCAAATGCGTTTGTCCGTATAATCGTATTTCTTCGAGTTAATTAGTTCGATCGTGGAAAAAAGAACGGTTCGAGATGAATGGTCTTAGAAATGCTCCGCGTTACGAAATACCTCGGGGACTTGTAATTCCCATGGGGATTGAAAACGACTAGGTATATTGTAAAAATGAATAAATGAATCTCCCGCCACATTGACGACTGGGATGCGGAGTGTAAGTAATGAGGAAGAAAAGATTAGCGATCTTGTGGTATAATATTCTACAGCGAAAAGTGCTTTCATCGGAAATGGGGAAGCTACGAGCGCACGTGAGATACAGTCGAAGCTCTCAAAGCTTTTTGTTCCTCGATCGAACGTACTTTTTTTTTTTTTTTTTTCATTACCCCTAGATTGATTTCTCCGGATTGTATAGTCTCAATGTATTGGCATTTAAAATTGTTTAATTTCTTATTAATCAATTATTTTTATTAATTTAATTTGTTAAGTGAATTAATTAATCCTCCAGTTTCATTCATTTCATTTATTTATCAACGGATTTTTAAATATTTTTACAAAGTTGATTTATAATTTTCTCGAAATGGTTCGCTAAATAAAAATGTTTGCTATTTGATTAAACAGCGAGTAAATAATTCATTTCATTTTTCAAAACAATTTTGGAAAAAATACCAAAATAATGGCTAAGAAAATGTTTGGACCAAAAGTAATATTTTACGTGAAAACATATTTCGCCAAATATAAAAAAATATTCATTTTCCAAAAGTTGGCTTCGAATTCTCTCGAAATTGTTCACTAAATAATAATCGCGTTTGAATCAAAACGAGAAACATCTCGCGATATTTCGACTGACTTTGTCCTTCTCTATGACGGAAGTGAAAAAAAAAAAAAAAAGATGAAAATCGAAACTACCGATTAATTATGACGGACGTAAAAGTTGCGGGCGTACTAATTTGATTTTCCGCGGTGTGTCATGCGTCGTAAACGGCAAGGCTCTACTGTACATATGCCATTCTATAAACGAGTTAACGATCGTATTGTGTACGGCAGTAGGTGGCCGTGTGTTATCGGAGTTTAGCGATGCCAGGAGAGTAACGAGCTTCCTACAGATCTGCATTCCAATCTTATATGGGAGAAGACTGTGCGCGGACGAGCACACGAACGCGCGTTTGTACCGTTCGTTTTCCCTTCGGTAGTTTACTCCTAGCGAATGAAACTCGTAGGATGTGTAAAATACTTCGAATAATAATGCGCGTACAACCGACACTGGTGGTTGGACGATCGAAGTGGGACTCGGGCGATCGCCGAAATTAACCAGCTTTGGGAGAGGCTGATACTTGGATCGGTGACCGCTTGACTGTCCTCTGGCTGGCGGATCGAGCAGTCAACGGGAGGCGGATTTTGCTGAACTTTTTGATACAGGTACATTAGAGTAGTCCTTATTTTCGGCAATATCGAATTTTACTGCTCGAACCGGGCAAAAAGATTACTAATGTATGTGAAAAGAAGTTCGTAAAATGCACAGCCTGTGAGTCAATTTTAAAGGGTGCCGCCAACGGAGTGAATTTTTCCATCAAATTAACATGGGCGTATGGAACAGTTGCGGTTTATTTTTTTCGTTTGATTTAATATGGCTCCGAAAAATTTGATACTTACTGAGAGTCTCTGTTATAATTATAGGTACTTCGGAAAAAAATAAGAGATTTTTAGAGACAGAAGTTTTGGACGAACCGCTTGGCTAATATCAAATATTGTTTGAACTGCTTGAAAAAGGTAATTAATAAATTCCAGCGATTAAAAAAATATATAAATCTCGAAGATTTTCTCAAGCCTTTGTCAACGGGGGTAGAATCATCCACCTGGAGTTTGGAATATCCTCTATACTTCAAAATGTGACTTTTGATGCTGACGACCTTTGAACTTTTTTTTGGTTGTTCCAGAATCTATTCTCAGCCTACGCGTTTCGCCAATTCACCGCTACACTCTCGTAGATAATCTATTGGGAATATAAAAAAAAAGACAATCCGATTGGTTAAGTGGCTTATTGCGCGCTGACACGTGACTTCGAGAGGTCGAGATAGCAAAGTGATCCACGTGCGTAGATTTCACCGACACTCTCCTCCACGTTGTTCGATTAGCAGCTAGCCAAAGACGAGAGAATGTTTCAGACTATTTTTTTTCATTCCTAAATACGTGAATCCATTTGATTTTCATTCTTTACGAATTGAAAAAAAAATACCATCCATTTTTGTGATCACTAGTAATTGTCCGAAAAAAAAGAGAATTATGAAAAATATCGATAATTCATTTCGCGTAAAAAAGATTGAATATAATTAAATGGCGAGTATTGTTGAAAAACTTTTGAGTGCACTGAAACAACATTATCGAAACTGCATTTCCAAATGAATTTTGCGAAAAGTTAATGTAGTAAAAAGTTTTTCTGAAACTGATACAAATTCGGAATAATTTCCACTATACAGAACTCGAAATGCAATTTTGATCATTCTCCGATTTAAACTTTTTACAGCAAATGTTAATCTTCACAAAAATCTGAAATATTTTTTGTAAGGAGGATAAGCAATACAAATAAATTATAAATAATATTATGTTATTATTACATTGATGTAAACATCGTTGAAAGGCAATGAAAATTGTATTTATTTAAATACCCGACATTTGTTAAAACAGATTTGAGCTGCGATAAGTTTGCAAGCATCATCAAGGGTTTTCAATTAATGATTTGCAACCAATCTGCAATGCATGATTTTGAAAAAACACGAAAAAATGCATAATAAAAAAATTGTTTTCCAATTTTCAAACGATAGAAACTTCAACCTTATATAATTTATTCTCGACTGCAAAATCTTTACACCAGACCTACGGTTCATAAATCAACGTTGAATCGCCAAAATTAGCAAGCCGAAAAATTCTTTTTTTAAGGGGTTGAAAAATTCAATTTGATATATGAACGAAAAACAATTGAAATTGATTTACTCCAATTGTATTTCGTCCATGTATAAATTTAAATATTCAATGCTCATATCGCGAGGGCTTTGCGAGCGCACGAGCGCAAGTGCATTGATGTTGAAAACTCTTACGGTATGCCATCAGGTATTACGTAGAACAAGGGCGTACATGGCTCAGGTACGCCAATAATTACAAGCGCGCGCGGTGGCGGCACACGACGCTAATTAAATTTCTCAACGTCGAGTCGTGGAGGACTCGGAGCAGTGGGCAATTACGCAGCCTCATTTTGTTCTCCTCAAGCCCGGGACTTTGCCAGTTTCATTTTTCTCTACTGTCATTATCAGCATTACGTTCTCCGGATGTTACGTCTCGTTGTCAATCGGAGTGTTTTTCCTCGCGATGAAAATTTCGTCGCCGTGACGTTGACAGAATTTCGAAGGGCCAAGAAAAAAAAATATGAAAAGCTGGAGGAAGAAACGACGATAAAGAAATGCGAGAAGACACACTGAAATTTGCATCGTTGAGACTCAACGAAAATGATTTTTATTAAATAATTTTTTTATTTCTTTTTTTCCAGACCTCAATTTAAAAATCTTGAAAAAAGATAACATTGCATAAATTCGTCGCGGTAATAACGTTACATAAATACGAAAAACATAATTCAATCAATATTTAGAAATTGAATTTGCTTTTAAAAAATAACATTCGTTTGCTAAATTAATAATTTTTAACGCTTGACGAAAATATCAATTTTATCAATTGAATGAATACCTTTTCGCGTAACGATGCGAACTCCAATCTAGCGTTAAATAAATGTCCGATTAATTTGATGTGAGATTGCAGTTTGCATAGTTGCACATTAAGAAAACAAACATAAATTGCTTGACAAACCTAATATTTTCGTCGCGTATTAACAAAAAATGAATTCAATTAAAGATATTTTTTTTTTAACGTGTCAATTATTTTCCAGTTTTCGTCAAAATTTTGCCTGTGCAAGGTTTCTCGGTTTTCTCGTTAAAAAATTACAAAAAATAAAAAAATCTTTTTGGTAACGATGAAAATAAAAAACGGAAAGCAGTCATTTCATTCGAACGTTAAGAATTTCAAGGTTCCTTATTTTCTTATTTTATAGGCTTCGTTTCAATGCATCAAAATATTTTCAGGATTTTCACTTGCAGATCTGTTCATTTGTAAAGAGATGTAAAAGATAAAAAATGTTGAGTGCGTTCGAACGATGCAAACTTTCGATCCTCTGAGAAGACTCCGATTCAGTCGAGAGAGCGAATGAAGCAATATCGTTACTTTTTTTGTGTGCGTAAACTTCTCTTGTACAGGCAGTAACGAAGGCGTGATAAGAGAAAGTTGGTATCCGATGATACGATAAAATGATAAATGAGACAGTTTAACTATAGGTTGTCCGCGTTCGATGATCATACATTACTTCAGTAAGTATATATTTGTCAATACAAATATGTGCACGTATCCACACACCCATGGTCACCCGCATATAATTTCCCTAAACCACCTACGCCGGTGCTCGCTTTCGTTCCTCGTTATTTATGCATCGCGACGGTGAAATGTTGCCGGAAATTCAACCGCGTTGTGAATCATACGCGTGATGTTTGAGTACGAGAATCACGACGACGAATCGATCGTAACAGGTACGCATTTACGAAAATTATTGTGCCCAAGATTAAACGAAAAAACCGTTGATTTTGTACAAAGGAAAAAAGTAACATTTGAACGCGAGTAATTCGATATTTTCTAGCCGACCAAACACCCAAGTAAAAATAACTATCAATTGAAAGAGAGAGAGAATTTTGCGCGTTCGATAATTTTTTGTCATAAGGAATATTATTTTTTTTTTGTGGAAAAATGATTTTTTAATGAAATCAACTTTGTTTTGGAAGGCAACGAGATTTATTTTCGTCTATCATTCGATTCGTGTTTCGAAATATTTTTTGTTCAAGTCAAAGTTATGGATGAGTTTAAAAGTGAGGATAATAACTTGAGTAATTTTCGCGTCTCAATTTAGCGAGCAAAAAAATACAAGAGATGGAGCAATAATAAACTACCGTTGAATTCCAACACTGCAAAGTTTAATATCACGAGAAATTGCTTCGCATATAAATGCAGAATAGTCCTGAAGTTTGTGTATTGTCATTACGAAAACACCTTGAGTTTCCTCGCGATCTATTTTTTTCGCTCGTATCATCGTTATCAAGTGTCGTTTCGAGGACAAAATAAACAAGAAAATTCTTGAAATCTGTTGTCGAAAGTACGAAACAGTCAAAGGTATATCAAAATTATTATTTTTCATTTTTAATTCCTTTATGAAAATATCTGAATATTACAAAATCTGTATAATAATATAAATGAAAAAAAAAAAAAGAAAAACTATTATTTAGAATACTATAAAACAGAGAATGAAAAAGATTTGTTTTGCAAAAAATAAACGAAAACTTCACGGATATTCCGGCAGAAATTCACGATGTGTACGTACGAGCAAAAAAAAAAGGTGAAAAATTGAGCAGTAGCTCAGTCGATGTTTACGTCAACAATATTATGTCAGGGCATAATAGAAAACCGCAGAAATGCTGGGGGGTAGGAGGAGGGGGGGCGGCAAGCTTATTACGGTGTTACAGTTATACCGTACTCTTTTCGTTGGCGAAGATGTCGTACGGCGCGCGGACACGACTATATGGTAATCGATCTGGACTGGCATTGCCGCGGACCCGTGGTTTTGTACTCTCTCGCGACGGTAACCAACCGCGCAGGGCACATTCACTGTATTTCGCGCTGGTGCGCACGTATGAGCTCCGAGTGTATTGTATACGTGCATATATACTTTTACACGTGGATTGAGGTGTTTTATGTATGCGAGCGCGGAACTATGAATTCGCGAGAGGGGAACTCGAGAAGAAGTTGCGCCGAGCGCGAGAAGCGTGAATAAGGGTCGACGCACTCTCTCGATCGTCGTTGTGTTGCCTTACGGAGGTGCATCGCGAATACGTTAGATCTGAGGTACTGTACTACTGTGACGCGCAGTTATAGGCGCAATTCCGCAAACTGCGCGGGAGACGCTTCCTCGTTACGTAAAAGAGGGCCCCCGATGAGTTCGCGAAAAGAGTAAGGACACCTGGAAGTGAACTTTCAACGAGCCGAGTTTGTTTGGCTTCATCGAATTTTTTATTATTTTTGGGGTTTGTTGGTTTTTTTAAAATTTGCTTTAGTCCGGTTGGGTTCGCTTGGATATTGATAAATTTGTTTAAACTTTTTCGATTTGCTTTGGTTCGTTTTCATTTGCTTCGATATTTACTTGGATTTGTTTGGGCTTTTTTGGATTTCTTTTGGTCCGATTGGGTTTTCTTGAATATGATTGGATTAGTTTGGGCTTGTTTGGATATACTTTGGTTTGTTTGGAATTTTTTGGATTTGCTTGGGTTTTATTCGATTTGTTTGGATTTACTTGGTTATTCTTTCGGTTTTTTTTTTTGCGGATGTGCTTTTTAATGTTTGGTTTTTTATGGATTTGCTTATGTTCGTTCTGATATATTTTGTTTTTTTTTTGAGCTTGTATCGGTATTGATTATGTTTGTTTGGGTTTGTTTACATTATTTTGGATTTGCTTGAGTTTGCCTCGATTTGTTTGGATACACTGGGTTCTTTCTTGGTTTTTTTTTTCGGACTTGCTTCCGTTTGTTTAGGTTTGTTTAGTTTTTTTTTTGTGGATTTGTTTCGGTTTGTTGCATCTATTGCCTCTATTAATTTGACAAAGCCTGATGCTTAGCTTGACCAAAAAAATGTATAAATCGATGAGAAAATTGGCTTTGTAAACGCGTGAGGTTATGTAGATCTCGTACGTATCCTTGGCTTGGATCGTATCGTTTCTTTTTTTTTTTTTCTCATAGGCAAAAACTATATTTCCTCGCATCGCGAGAAGAATTTCTCATTTCAGGAAGGTACGGCACGAATTATAAAAATATGCATCGCAGTATCAGATGTAGAACGTAATATGAATATTTTAAAGAGTAAACAGCATTTTCGCAATGGTTTTTCAAAGCTCGAGTCAATAGTACGAAGATTCGTGATGAAAATCTCAGGGAAGCGGAATTCCCTCATGGCGAGATACTTCAATGACTTCGTGTTTTATTTCGCGAGCGTGCGAGCGCGCACGCAATACCCGTTCCTATCGTTATGAAGAAAGGTGAGAAAATTTGCGACGCACCGCCGGTGAAATTGGATATTTTATTGGAGTCATTACCGGCTGATACAGCGACGAGGCTTGATGAGCATTTCACTCAACGCCTTTACAGCTGGCTGAGCATAATGTACGTATATATCTTCTCGTCGTGTGGGGCTACACGAGTTGTACTAGGATCTCGTCTATTGGAACTCAATCTCGAACGTGTTCTTTTCTAGCGAATCTAATCCCAACTCAAAGTTATATTTATGGATGTATCATCGATGCTACGTCTTATAAATTTTCATCGTTGAAACAAAAACGTATACGAATTTTTGTATTTTCAATTTTTCTTTCGGCGGATTGAAACTTGCTGAATCGCGCGAATTTTTTTTTTTTTTTTACAACTTTTAGTTAGCGTTCCGAACGCTAAACCTAACGAATTATTATTTCGATATACCTTGATCGTACGATGAGCGCTCTTAAATTCGAATTATTGACAAATGGTTGAATGTACTCACTTGATTCTTGGGGGGTTTGTCCATAATTCGATACGAGGGCGAACCGTGATGCTCGGATGCTGCGATGACGGCGCCCGCCTTACGAGATACGCATTGCCCCATATAGATGTGTCAGCTTCGCCTCCGGACCACCTGATACCACATCGATGCTCCATTACAATAAGCATCAAAAATCGTCGAAAATTAATTAGCGCAAAAAAAAAAAACGTGAAAGGTATAAGCGTTATCATCGTCGTCGCAGAGAAGAAAGGTGAAGACGAATACGGACGTTTACAGGTTATTCAAAACGCCGAGTTTACCTTCCCGACAAAATTACGAAATACTTTTTTATCCGAAAAGCGTGTGTTCTTTTTTTTATGAATTAAATCGTAGCTTACGAGGTTGTGCTCGAGTATGGCGATTTAATTCATGAGAAAATGTAACAATAACGAGAAAAGATTGTTATCCGCAACCTATCATTCTATGGATTTATCGAAGCACCTTGTATAGCACTTATTATTTATATATGCGTCTGTATGTGCGTGTGAAAACCACCGGAAAAAAAGCTGTACAAAACAACACGAGCACAATTCACGAATTTAGACTTGAAGAGATAAGCGATTAAAAAAATAAAGGATAAATAAGTTTTATGGTGTTTTTTTTTTTTCATTGTTCCAATTTATTTAACACTGGACGACAATTAACGTGATCGCTGTTTTCTTTTTTTTTTTTTTTCATTATTCGACTCCCATGAAATCAGGTTTTATATTTTTCAAAAAATGCAAGTGAACATTTCTTCGGAGTGGGATTCGAAATGAAGGTCATTGATCTTTGATCCGCCTCTAAGAATTTCTTTCGTGTTCTGTCTCCTAGAAAGTTTTTAAAATGTTTACAGATGAAAACTTCAATAAAAAATTCATGGATTGCGGTTTAGAGGACATAAAATTATGTAACCCTAAAAATAAATGGAATTTTAAAGATGTACATTAAATAACTTCGAAATAAAAATCACTCAAGATTACGCCGTAGCTAAAATTAATCGGAAATTAAAATAGCTCAAAAGTGAAAATTACTTCGAAGTGAAAATGACATGAAATTATTGAAAAATTAAAATTTCTTCGAAACGAATGATAGATGCAACCGTACAGTCTGTAGAAATTTGTTATAATGACAGTTCTTAGTCGATACTACGAAGAAGCGCAGATACATTTACCGTGGTTAGAATATCGATTCAAAAAAAAGTAGAGTATCACTTTTATTCACGATTTTACGGATCGTCCGTCAAGAAACGGCGTGAGACGTTCGATACCACTTTTTTTTCGAAGCTCCATAGATCCCCCATTATATCGTGCACCGAAAAAAAAAAAAACGTTTTCTTTTTTTTTTAACGGATCCCTTCACCTTTTCGTATATTCTAGACGGTTACGTAGAATGTTGTATTTTTACGAGCGCGTGTTCGTAGCGATACACTTGCTACGGCGTCAGCATGACACGTTACATTATCGCTTTCGGTGTGTAATAAAGCGTACGCAGAGTGCTCAGCGGCTGAAACTTTCTTGCCCAGCTCACGATCGTTTCGGGTTCTCTCACCAGTGCTCGAAAGGCCCAAGGGATTCTCAAAAGAATTTTATAACTACTCGGTTGAGTATACAAGCGCAACGTGCAATCCCGAATAAGAGAGGAGGCGAGGGAAGGCGGTGAAAAAAGAAAATAAGAAAAAATCAAGTAAATTGCGAATATTTGGCCTCGAGCACACGACTTGACCCTTCACCGTTTGTTATTCCCTCCTCGTTACTCGAGTCTTCTCGCGTTCCCCGATCGTGTATGCACGGACGATCCCTTTTGTATATTCCGTGTGTAACGGGCTACATAAGGCGAAGTATGTACGAGAAATACTCCATTATGGAGGGCGCGGGCACGTTTCACGTGTATGAGAAAAGGCAGTTCCGAGGACAAGGCTGGAGAACGGTCTTCATGGTAGCTTCGAGTCACCGTACTCAATGATTCTCAAATGCCAAGATCTTCAAATTACTCTCGGATGCAACGTTGAAATTTGCATCGTTGGAATGTCACATTTTACTTTTTTTTTTTTCTTCGTTTTTATTCACTTATTATTATTTGTCATTTATTCGTGTGAATTCGTATATGTTTATCAATCTTTCATACGAAAAGTCGCTTTTCGAATCATTTTAATAAAATCATCAATCTTTTGTTTCGAAAAAAGTCGAGTTAAAAAAAAAATTATCAATCTACGGTTGAAAAAAAAAACGTCAGGCTGGTTGAAAAAAATCAAGGTAAATATTCGGAAGTGCAACTCCCGCTATAAAGAGGTTGTAAATTTTGTTGTCAATTCCTTATGACTATAAAATCTTTTATTAAGTTATACTTTAATTGCAACTTAAAGCGTCAGAGCAATGTAACGAAGAAGTTAAAACTGATTTATTAAGATTAACAAGAAAAATCACAAGACTGATGAGATAGAAGTTGAATATTTCAAATATTCGTATTTCAGTATTGAAACGGTCTGAAAACTTCTGATAAAAAAAAAAAACATTTCTTCTTTTTTTCCTTTATTTCAAACTGGGTTCCATTTTTTTTATATCCTTTGTTCGGGTATCGGACGATATCGCCCAACGTACGTGTATGGCGCAAGAACTTTTCCGTAGGGATAGATATATAACGAGAGAAGAGTTTTTAGCCGCTGCAACGTTCGAGCCAAAGGCTCGTTGGTAAAATCAATACAACCCGCATCTATGCGGGAAAAACGTATATATAGGTTGGGCGCGCATACAAAAATCCTAAAGATGTCAAACACCAGCGAAGAATTCTCATTTTCCTTTTTTCTTTACCTCTTTCTTTCTTATCGTTAGAAATCGTCTTTCCAACCTCAAAAACACCATTCGAGTGCATAAGAATATCGACGGTGCATTTTATTACACGGCGAGGAAAATCGAGCGGAAACTTCGGACTCGAAAATTCCGGAACTGACAAAGAGGCAGTTTTGTGAGTGCACGCTAAGCGATAATTATACGCGAGTACTATGCATAATTAATTACTTATTCATGGGAAATCATTCGCGAGACAATTTTGGTCAACGGTATCGGCAATTTACTTTGTTAATTTTACAATTCTCATTTGTGTGTATATATATATATATATATACGAGTGTATCTACATATGTGGGTGGAGGGGGGAATAAAAGAGTATTTGCATATCTCATTTTTTCCTGTAAATTTTCTGGCTATTTGCATGTACATACATTATTTATAATGAATTTGAACACACTCGATTCGTATTTGAAATGAGCTGTGGAATAACATAATCTGCGATTGAACTATTTTGTTTTTGGAGCGTTATTCCGGAAATGCAAAGTGTGCAGATAATGTTTTTATGCACTGCATGAGCGTGGGTGTTCGTGTGGGGAACTCGAGCATTTTAACTAGCTTCTCCCGAAAATGGAATTTGCAAGGAATACGATGACAAAGAATTTTCATGGAAATGTTGTTACAAGGTTTTCATTGGACATCTCGTTATAAATTTGGAATGTAAATATGGAAAAGAACGATTTTGTTAATTTGAATTGCGACGAGCAATTTCGAAAAATTGGTACTGTGCAAAATTGGTAGACTGGAAAATCTTAATTCCGATCTGAACGCCATTCTCTATCGCGCTGTGGAAGCTTTTTTTTGTTGAAATCGTCCTATTTTTTTTTTTTACGAAAAACTGTCGAAAAGAAAGGCCAAATTCGATACTTTTTGTTCAAACCACCACCATTTTGTCAAAATTCAAAAATAAAAATCTCTATAGCGCTTTATACGGCTTTCCTACAGATTAATAATCTTTTTGAAATTTTTGTTTCACATCAAAATCACGGTCGCAATCGTGGACATCGTACAGGACTTTTTTTTTTAACGTGTCATTTCAACAATTTATTGAATTATTATATACTAAATAAATGAACGAAAAAAATCATTTTGTATTCGGCATGAATGTATTTATTTATAAAAAGAAAACTAGACCGATTAGTTTATTACAACATTAAAAAAAAAAAAAAAAGAAAAAAAACAAATCGCGAAAATCAGTAATTTTTCAGTGTCACGCTGAGACGATTCCTTAATTGCCAAGCAAAAAAATCAAAGAAATAAATCTTTTCAAGAGCTTTCTGTGAACATGTGTATTGATCGTGTCTCCCGCTGATGAAAGATTACGAAAACGTAGTCCCGTTGCTCGCCCGGTCTTTATTGATCTCGTCTATCGGGTTCATTAAGGAGAAAAGGATCGCCGAAGAGTTCGAGAAGAGTGAAAAGCCGAGTAGGTAAACATTTGGACAGAAATGAGAACAGAGGTCCGTGAAACGAACTGGTGCGATATACACGGCGTGTGTAAGATGCGAGTGAAAGAGAGAAAATGAAAAGGATGAAAATTATTATGAAGACGAAGCGAGAGGAGGCTGCGAGATAGATCTCCGCTAAGAGATGCACGGTTTGTCAGAGTAAACAGAGTCAGTTGTGAATTATGGAATAGCCGTCGAGGTTAACGCGCATGCGCCGCTACGTGTCCCCAACCAAGTACCGGCAAAAAAAAACAGCTCACACGTCCACGTACGTATATATGTATACATTAAGGTGATGCAAAAAAAAACATGGATTTTTCTTCCGGGGCTAAAGATTGTCGTGTATGGTAAAAAGATTTCTCGTTCGATTAAAATTTGCATCGTTGGATCGCAACGAAAATTGAATTCTTATTTTTGACCTGAACGATTGTTTTTTTTGGCTCACAAACTGGGAAAACCAAAGTTTTTAAGGATTTTTTTAAAAATATTTTTAATCTGTTTGCATCTATGGATAACAACGAAATTTCCTTGCTTTGAATATTTAACATGTGCATTTGTTTTTTTGTAATTTCAAGCTACGAGAGGCAATTTTTTAAAAACATTTTTTTGTAAATTCAGTTCAAGTTTGTGTCTTTGGATCTCAACTATATATTTTTTTATATATTTGACTTCTTCAATTGTTTCGTTTCTGCATTTTTAAGCTATGAAATTTGAACGCTTTTATTTTTATCTTTTTTTCGTAGTTCAGTGACTCAAATCTGCAAATAAATAATTTGGACAAAATCAAATGTAACTTTAGAAATGATAATAATGTTAGGTTTTATTTTAAACAATAATTGTTTAAAAAATAAATTTACAGATTACAATAATTCTCAGATATTTCCCCGATTTTAAATTCCGATCGAATTTTTGAGGTTTGCAAAATTATCCTCGGAATATTTTGAAGAGTCGTTGAATGTGATTTTTTTCTGGAAAAAATGAATACAATTGAACTTTTGTTCAACGAGTTTTCAGGATGTTTTTAACGATTTCTTGTTAGTTTCTATCACCACTGTTATTATTATCCCTATTTGAGAAAAAAATAATCATGATTATAAAAACGAATTAGGAACGTACCCAAAAAAGGAAATGTCTTTTTTCTAAAAAAAATCCACTACAATTGTTTATGAGAACGAAGAAAAATAAAATTGTTTTTTTTACATCACCTCAATAATAAATAATATATATAGACGCGCTCGTGAGTATTAATGTTGATGTACCATTTGTTATATACTAATAGAAATTATATGAATAATTTTCATCGTGAATAATTGCCACCAGATATCTCCTAGATTATTAATACACTGTTCCGTATCCCGAAAAGACAACAACTGTCTTTTACTCACGAAAACGAAAATCCTTGCCGCTCTATCCCCGGTCTATCGGAAGGTCCTTCAATAATTGCTGAAAAAAAAGAAACGAAAAAACACAAACGATACGATTATTACGGTCGATGGCGTTCAGGATCATTATCCAATTTGACTCGGTATTTTTCCACACGTCGAGCTCGCACGTTTCTATCGTGTATATATATATGCGTTGTGCGCGTCAAATCCAAAGATGTTCCGCACCAGAGACATTGTTTGTATGGAGACAAAGGAGAATTTGTTATTTCACGTGGGCATCGAAGATCCGTGAAATACTCAGTTTGATGGAAAATATGATAATCAAAAAGTCACAAAGTCAAATATGATAATCAAAAAGTCAGTATGATAATCAAAATGTTACGAAATTCCGGTTTGATCATTATGGAATTTACAAATTCCTTTTTTTATTATTTATTTTTCAATATATTTAAAAAGTATATATTATGCAATCATAAATAATATAGAAAATCAATATTTTCAATAATTATTCAGGAAATGTAATTCTCGATTATTTGAAATGACATATATAAGCTTCAATGATTGTAAAAAATAAAAATATCGAATATTCTCTATTAAAGTTTGTATCCTCGTAACACAACGAATTTTTGTTTAATTATTCTTTTTCATTATTATGGAAAATTAAATATTGCAAGTTTTTTCCTATAATCCTAAAACAATCTTTCGCGCTGCACTTGGACGATGCAAGCATTATTGAACAAATGAAAACTTGATTATAAAAATAATTAAATTTTTTTACGTATGTTAAAAAAAAACTCCGGAATCGGCATCGAATGAATCAAGCATTCTGATGCTCAAAGTCATCCTGTGACGTTTAAATCGCTGACCAGCAGTCGATTCAATTCAAGTCTTCGGCAAAGGAATTTTAATCAAGTTAACGAATCGTAGATTCTACAGCCAACGATTTCTATGCCCGTCAATCGTTGGCGGAATGAATTACACGAGTGGAATTGCGTGGGGAATGTCATTAGCGCGATTCAAGCTTCCGCGGAGGTGATAAATCATCGAAGATGAGTTTAATCCGAAGAGACCAAATGATACGTCATTGTCGTTTTAGATATTCCGTTCGCGAAGAGTTGGTCGCTGATACGACCTTGAGAAACGAGAGTTCGGACGCTGAATTACAAAATAACTTTTGGTCCGTGAAGTCGAATGGGAAAGAAGAGTTTTGGTGCGTGATATTGCAATCGACCGGTTTTCCTTTCCAAAATTGAAGGACGAAACGTTTCGAGGGAATACGCCTTTATGTTATTCTTTATAAAAAAAAATCGTATTCTCGATTTTCCTATATATTTTGCTTCGTTTACAATGTTTATTAATCGGCACGACCCGGCTCATTTTTATGAGCTCGAAATTTGCGAAGTTAGAACGCAACGAATATTTTTTTATTTCTACTTTATTATTAGAATTTTATTCATTTTTTTTTGTTTACTTTTTACTCTCTTTTATTTCTCATTTTATTAATAGAATCGAAAATCACATATTGCTTATAAACATAATAAATTATTAAGGATCCTAAAAAAATGTACGTGGGAGTTTCACAGCATCAGGTTCGCCGAATAAAATTTGGGAAGGTGAAAAAAACAAATCTAATTTTCTTTACGTTCTAATAATAAGCGAAAGCGTCATTGTTTGATTTCTTTTGCTTTTTTGTCATGTTGGGAAAGCTTTTTAAGGTGTCAGCAATGACCTGTTCACCAATACGTCCAATGGGCCGGGCATTATCTCGTAGCGAGTCAAAACTTCCGGTCCACTTGGGAGAAGAGCTGACGTTCGCGAAAAAAAAAAGATCGGGAGTGCCTTTTCGAGCTATGGAGCTAAACGCGTGTCGAAGGATCGCGAACTGGTTGGGTATGCTTGATCGCGATGATGAGGTGTATGTGTTTGGTGCGACAAGGGCGGGGTAAACTTGCACATATCTGGGCCGCGTTGAAGCGTATCCGTAGTCGTGTGAACGAAAAAAAAAAAAGTCGTCAAGGCCGCGATAAGCGGTGCTTGACACAATAATACGAGAGGGCAGAAATTCCTGAGTCCGCGCGTGTGAAAAACTGAGGATTGAAGGAAAGAAGCAATGCGGTCAAGTTCGTGTCCAATCTGGGATTCCAGTTGATTCTGTAACGTGTTCGATCGAAATAATCAATATTTCATGAAAAACAAAACTGATTTTTATCAAATCGTTAATCAATCGTTCGTTAAATAATTATAGCAATGAACTGTAAAAATGAAAATACAATGCGCAGATCTTCGGACGTTTGTCCAATTGAGAACGTTTATAATCACGATTTTTTTTTTTCTAAACGCTCAAAATTGTTCAAAATGACGCTTAATGCCAATTCCATGAATGATTTGAGATATATTTGAGGAAAGGGTTACGAGTTCGGAAGGCGGGGTTTAGGACACGTTCATTGATGGAGGGCAAAGGCACATCGAAGTCCTAAGAATTCTCAGTGGCTGCTAACCCTTGAAAACGAGTTCGGAGAGTGCGTTGTTTTTTTGTACTTATTTCCGGTTGCCTACCTTTTCTTAGGGAGCTAAATTTCTCAGGTAGCTCGTACGAATTCTTGGAATGATACATCATATAAGTACTCGAAGAACCGCTCTACAGACAACACCGTTGAACACCACGCGCGATCATGACACCAGAATGTGTGTTTCCCCTCTATTCCCTTTTTCTTTTTTATTTCCACGAAGCTTCTCGTCCTCCCTGTTCCTCGCGGTGACGAAAATATGCGCGTCCTTTGCTCGTTTTCTTTCGTTCACGCTCACAAATTCACACGCGGTTGGAATTCGTTGTATCACAAGAATCACACGCGAGAGGTTTATGCGCGAACCCAACGGACACGGCACTTTATAACCTCGGGGTGTCGCATGCGACGTACAATGAGAGACAGTGAGGCCGCACCACCTGTCATTCGAATATATTCGATAGTACGGAACATGCGTCGTGACGTCACCCCACCATTTCCCCGTTTTTTTTAACTCTCCGTCTCTTTCCCACTCTCCAGCTCGGCCCGTTCTCGTACTTCGTCCTGATCGCTGCGCGGCGACGCTGCGCCGGCACGAAACTCGCGTCTCGGACACGACCAGTCGCGTTCGCGTCGAATTTAACACTGTTCGCCATCGCGCGGTACGTTAACGAAGCTTTTCGCAAGAACGGATAGAAAAGTGGCGACCTGCACGGCCGATTCGTAAACTACAATCGAAAATTAACGAAGCTCTCTAATATCGACCGATGGTAATACGAGCGGTATCTTGCCAACGGTTTATTAATGGAATCGCTACGTTACCGACGGATGATATTATGCCTAATCGTTACTGTTGTTTTCATCGGATATTTTATCAGCGACTGAAACATGTAGGAAACGTTTTGAACGATGTTCGAAGAGTCTAGGAAATGGCACACTCTGGTGACCACTGTTTGTACTTCGAAATATAATTATTTGGTGAATACCGACGCATCGATGAGAAAATCCGCTGTCTTAATTTCTACGTACGCTTCGAATTTCGGTACGCCGGACGGCAACGTTTTCGTCCGGTCGGGGTTTTTTTTTTGTTTTTTTCTAAAAATCCCTTCATGAATTTTGTTCTTTTCGTAATTGCACGACAGTGGGACAAGATTTTAAACTGCAGGAGACTTTACGAAAGCTGCGATTTGTTTTTCCGTTTAAAGCTGCGATTTGTTTTCTTGTAGACGGAAACTCGAACAGACTTTTGTCACAATTTGCTTTCGCAGCGAAGTATTTTTTTTCAATCCAGCTAAAAGAATGCCGTTTCATTTCGATCATTCCGTAGAAGTAACGATTATGGTACTCTTTCAAGAATACCGAAGGTTTTTATTTTCATGTACAGAAATTCTACCCATCTCGGACGAAACTTAACAATGTGCAGAGGACTTATCTGCAGAGGACGTAACCATGGTGGTTCCGATGACGCGCATCTTTTTCCTAAGAGGGAACAAGAAGATGGCTGTGTTGCCTTCTTCGCTTTTTCCAGCCAATCAGTTGCAGCATAGCTGACAAAACAGCTGGCATAACTTTTTAGAATTTAGAAAAAAAAATTGTATTAATTTTTTAAATAATAACTGGTCAACGCCTAATTAATGATACGGTATTCATTGCAGAAAGAAAGCAAAATCAGCATCTGCCACTTACCTCAACTTACCTACGAATTCTTAATTCTCTTATAACCCAAACAGAGTTTGGTCTTTCATGGTAACAATGATCTGATTTAGCTAACCGATGTCAAATAAAAATGCGTTTCAAACCAAATACAGAAGATGTACGCCTCAATGTACAAAACTAAATGTTGTCCGGACGTTACACAACGGCAGCAACCACCAGCTGATTCAATTAACGATTCGCCACTTCTAAAAATGTAACGAACATTCGACGAGCATTGAAAATTATACACAACGATTTCTAAAGGAAACGTTCATTGGGAACTACAAATGCAAAATTTGTCTCTATCTCTTTTAATCCCATCGACAAAAGACAGGATCGATAAGAGCCTCTTTCTCTTTCCATTCGTCTGTCTCGCACTCTCCGAGCCGCGCAAGCCCTCCATCTCTCGTCATAACTCTTCGCCTCTCACCCAGGTTCAGACTCTGAGGGATAAGAATAAAAATTGGAGTAACGGCAATCGCTCCACTAAACGACATTCGAACGACGGTGCAAGGCCGTTGCTGGGCAAGCAGCGCGTAAAGCTCTCGTGGCGTGACGGGTCGCTGATGGTATTCGGAAGAGCAGGCGACATCGGTGTAGGCCGACTACACGTATGGATACGTGGGCAGCTATTTAAGCGAGGAGAAGGGCGTAAGCCGCGATACGTGACACCCAAAGTGAGGTGGGTTACGCCTCTTTGTGTCCGAAGAGCAATTGACACGAACATACGTCGTGATACCTGCGCACGAAGCGACACGTGCAGGTCCCCGCGTATTCGCACAAATTCCCATATCCGTTGTTACCGATATATGTAAAACAACAAGAAGAGCGACGACAACGACAACGACAACGAGGACGACCACAACGAAAGAAACGTTGCGAATGTACGTATGAGCGGCCGTGACGGGCATACGATATCGGAGGTGGCTTTTGCGAATTGAATCTCGTGGCGTTATCACGCGCGTGTGTGCCAAGGTAGATTTTTTTTTTCCCGTGAACGGTACCCGCGCGCGACGCGGTGTGTGCGTACGGTTGAGCGCAGGTTTCTTCGGGGTGGGCTGTACCGCATCTAGGGTAGCCATGACAGAACATCGGGTTCACCATGAGCATCCAGCCCCTGGGGTAGTGGGAGAAGTTGCTCGATTGGCCATGAGGAACCCTCAGAGATATCATCGAACCAACAAGGCGAGACGAGATTCCCCCGTTGCAACGGGCGTCACCGCGTGATCCACCAATGGCGAGATTACCGTTTCTTGATTGGTGCACGTCGGCCAATGGGAGCTCGGATCCCCGGATCTCGGAGGCCCACTTGCCGACGTAACGTTGGAGTAGGAAAGCCAACGAGCGAGAGGAAGAGCGAGTGAGAGAGAGAGAGAGAGAGAGAGAGAGAGAGAAAGAGAACGCTCTCCTCACAAGCAAAAGGGGACATCTCATCACGACTCTTGGTAGCAGGCACTTCTCCGTAGTGGGCACTCCACTCATCTCGTGTCGTCTACGGGTTCGCGAGGAGGCTGTGTGGGGCCGCCCGGGCGAACGAGAGCGCGAGCGAGCTAGCGAAGCCTGGTCGAGTGGGTCTAAGCGGCCGTGAGGACCTCTCCAGGAACCCAACAGTCCTCTCCATTCATTCATCCATCCATCCAAGCCATCCATCCATCTATCCATAGAACACCGGGGCTCTCCTCTCTCCCGAGGTCTCGCGCGCGAGAGAGTGTATATCCTCGACGAAGGTGGAGGCGAAGAGAGTAGAGTGGTACATCTACCATCGTCTCTACTATCGGCAGAGTCCAAGGACTCGAAGACCCTCCGGGTGATTTCAGTCGGCCGCCGGCCGGCTCTGCCGGCCACTCCTCAGCCCACGTGTATCTGGTCATACTTTTAACCCGCGAATACGACGCCCAGCGAAAAATCCAAACTCCGAGGATTCGCCCGTTCGCGAAACGAACATCCGGTGAAAGTTGAAACGACGAGAAAACCCCGTGGAAACGTGTTAAAGTGACGCGGGATTACGCTCGACACGTGCCGCCAGTGAGATATGATATTAACGTGGTGGATTGTCGGACCTACTCGAGGTAGGTTGTTCGCCGAAGTAACCCACCGGAACGAAGCAACGACCAACCGTGAAATTGGAATAATGAGCAACATCGAACTCTGTCCAAGGTGAAGAGGTGCATCGTAGTCCTCGCGGAGTTAACGGAGTTAACGGAGGCCGAGTAAGTAATATAACGTAAGTGGGCACGGGACGTTTCCCACCTGGTGATACGAAAAGAACCTTAAGATTTGGACGAGTGACGAGGTATCGGGCGATAGGATGTTAAACCCTTGAACAAAGTGTTCAAACTATAGTCCATCCAACAGTTGCAAGAGCAGCGTTAGAATAGTGCTAGTTTGGCTCATCAGTGTGAGGAAGCTATCAACGAGACTTTGCGGACATCGAGTGAAGTTTTGTGACAGTGAACGGTGAAACTCAGTGTGTAAGCGGATAAAAACTCTACGGACCATTCGTTAGTCCGAGGATCCTCCGATTGGAAATCTGACTGGTACCCTACGAGCAAACAAGTGAGAATAGAAATAAAGGAGACGCGACCGACGTGTCCGTTCTTGTTTTCGTCGAGGTTGTGGAGTGGTTTTTTTTTACCAAGGTCGATAGAAGCACCGCAACCATTCGTCGAAGCGTGAACCTGAAGTACTTCGACGAGGTCGAGGTAGCCGAGATGAGCGGCGGTAGTGTGGGGGGTGGAAGCGGTGGTAGTCAGGGGAGTAACAACAATGCTAATACTTATCACCAGCATCAACAACAACAACAACAACAACAGCAGCAGCAGCAACACACGCAGCTCGAACAGGCTGGTCTGTTGCCTGATCTAAACGGCGTTGATCTTGCTATGAGCTTGTCCCCAAAGCACCACTCGTCTCACGTTCAACCCGGAGCTGGTCCACACACTACCCCTTTCAGCGTTACCGACATCCTGTCGCCGATCGAGGAATCTTACAGAAAATTGGAACTGGCCGCTGCCGCTGCCGCTGTCGGCGTTGGCGTCGGTGTCGTAACCCATCCACAAAGTTCGCCTTACACTAACGCCTGTGGCGCCAGGGTGGTAGGCGGTAATACCGGTAGTTCGAGCGCGAGCAGCGGAAGTCCACCGTTACACGGTGGTTCAACACCGGGTGGTAGCACACCAGGTCCTGTGACCGGTGCCAACGGGAGTACCGGTGGTGGTGGAGGTGGTGGTGGTGGTGGTGCCGGTAATGTTGGAAGTATGAGTGCCATGGGAAATCCGTATGCTACGATGCAACTCACCTCGCAATATCAGTATTGCGCGGCGGAACTTTCACCTTATCATCATGGGGGACCCGGGGTTGGTGGGGGTGCTAATGCGGCCGATCCGATGCGATCTCACGCGGTTTCTTCGCATCATCATCCGTGGTACGCCCCAGCACCACCCACGACCAATGATCCTCGTTTTGCCAGTGAGTATATTGTACCCTTGCTACCAGTGCAATTATCAATGGGGATGATGAGCGATAAATCTAGGAGTGACTGCTACTTAGAGCTGGCTGGAATTCGGATTTGATATCTTCTTTTATTATTGAACTCGAACGTTGGGCTGGCTTAACTAGACGTACTTCAATGCTCAATGTCGACAACACTTTCACTGTTGATGAAGGGTTTCGTTCTATACCATCGCTCGCGACACAGAAACACCACCAAGATTTATGGCGGTCTGCTGGAGCCGATACATTAGTGGGGTATATGATTAGGAATCTTCGGTATCGATACGGTTAGGTGATATAGCAGATATGGCCGATCGTCGACATGATTCGAAATCTTCGCTTATCGAGTGGATTACGTCCTTCGCCTTTCACGTCGGAATCGACTTGCCGGATCTACGGAAATACTTTTCCGCTTGCCGAAACCGTGTCGTTGACATTCATAGCCCTGATCATAGAGTATCGAAAACTGTATCAGGTTACCTCCGAGCAGCAGACGGTTTAGGGTTTCAAAGTCAACTACGAGGACAAGTGTAGGGGTTTGTTTGGCCTGATAGTCCAACTCGCCACTTATACCCTCTACAAATTCAGGTGTCGAAAACCTCCAGTGCACAGTTCATTTTTCAAAGGGAGAAGAAATGCGAACTTGCTATCCCTTCGTTGTCTTTGTCAAGATGAGAAAAGAAAAACGCACGGCTATCTCTCTAATCCTGGCAACGACGGAAACAGCATGTCCCGTTGGGAAACGTTTTTCCATCCGCTGCACGTATAACAGTGGAACCAGGATAGGCAAGCCAGTGGCGAGCAATAGTAACCAGTTTCGTGTTTCAGTGTCCACAAAGCTTAAATGTCTCTTTCGCATCGAGGCTGGATTTATACAAGTGACGAGAAAGCTACTGGTATATCTACCGTTGGCTATATCGTTGTGTCAATAGACATTTTCTTCATCGAGAAGCGAACGCTCGCGTCTAGCGAGGATTTTGTCGCGTATCCGTCGCACGAGCCTCTTCGACTCTCCTATGACGTGTGTCACCCTTCGCGTGGGTGTGCGTGTGTGTTGTCGTTTCCATCTGCGCGAGAAGTACTCGAAATCCTGTTGAACAGTACACTTTCGTGCATTATCCACGAGCGCTTCGGACATTGATGCCGAAGCGTGTGGCGAGTGGACAACTCGAAAGATTTTAGTTGGACAAACAGAAGGGCAGAAGCGCTTTCTCCTTCGCGACGATCGAATGCCAAGCCCGAGGATCTTACAGGATCTTGTGCCAATTCGAGGGTTTCATGAGGCCAGCACGGATTTTCGTGAAAATTCAATCAACGTTTCCCAATTGAAAAAATAACAACAAACATCTATTTTGCATCTTTTGTGATGGGATTTGGCATTTTTAAGAATGAGCGAATCTTGGTAATTCTAATTGCGGAGTGCGAACAGAATTGTTTCGTGGATCTTCACGTTAGGTGCACTCTTTTGTACGAGCTTTCCATTATAACAGCAGGATGGATCTGCCTCGATGTATGAGAAGACCGGGTACCCCCGATCAAGTGTTTATCTTTCTTTCTAGCTTTCTTTCTTCGTTTTGTTCCTTCCACATCAGCTGCACAATGTCTCCCACGGATCATAAGAAAGGGAGAAAGAAAGGAAGAATATTTTTGGGATAATAATGATTTGGATTCCTCGAGAGACTCGAGACCTCCCGCGTTCTCGTCGATGACGTTGCGTTTTCTCGCGCGCCACGTAGTAACACACGGCTCTCTTTCCCATTGTCCGAATGTCCGCGCCCAAGACACGGAGCCTCGTTGGTCCAATCCACACACGCGTACACACGAATACGTCAGACTGACGAGGGATTTTTGTTGGTCGGTAGCTCTGACGTATGCGTACGGCACGTTCAGTAGCTCAAATTTGGAAGATTTCTTCGAAACGGACTCTCGGGTTACCCTTTTAGGCTTCATCTTTGTTCCTATCTTCGTAGCAACTCTCACGTGTACATAATATTTTTCGTCTTCGCCCACTTGTTCGAATATCTCACCTCAGAAAAGGTACATAAACAAGGCATTCACTCCTCATCGTCTATTCTTCCAACTTTATAATTCGTTGCATCACGATCCTTTATGTCACACTGCATTGGGTCCAATGTAACTCTACTATCGTTACATCGGGTTGGAGCGATGCTCGGATTATTAGTAGTGGATGGATTATGGTCAAAGAGCTAAGTCGATAAATGACCCTGATAATGACAACAATGGCTATCCAATCAAACGCTAAGTACAGGAAATTCATTTTTGGATTTGGTCGTCATTCACCCCATTTTTAGAGTTCTTTAGTAGCCATCAGGAATTTTCAGCACTTCTTGATGTCTGATCATTCGACGAGCTTCCAGCTGCCATATTTTTGACATACGCTCGATCGAGTTTGAGGCATCCACAGTTACAATTTGAAGATTAAGAATAGTGTTTAATGAGTCGGGTAGAAATCGAGAAGGGTCCGCTACGAAATAAGTACCTACTGAAGGTGCAAACGCATCGAGCACCAAGAATTACCAAGAGTCTCTTAAATATGTTTTGCAGTCTCGCGGCTTATGGGGGCCGCGGCGGGCGCCGGGACCAATATGGCCGGTTGTTCCGTCGGTCAGTCAATGTCCGACGTAGGCAAGTCATCGGGTATGGGTGTCGGCGGTGGTATCGGCGTCGGAGTCGGTATGGGCGTCGGGGCGATGCAATTTCCCCTGGCCCAAAGGCGAAAACGACGGGTACTCTTCACCCAGGCTCAGGTCTACGAGCTCGAGAGGAGGTTCAAACAACAAAAATATCTCAGCGCACCGGAGCGCGAACATCTAGCTTCGCTAATCCATCTGACACCAACGCAGGTACGTCGTCAAATCGCATTAATAAATTGTATACGTAATCGTCGTTGCGTGAGTTGGATCATATACGAACTAATTCAAAATCACTGATAATGATTGAGAGAACGATAAATAAGAGGAAAATTGCAGATAATGCTGTTTAAAAATGGAATAAATAGTATTAGGAGAACGTTCGGTGTATATAAAAAAAATGCAAATAATAGTTTAGTTGATAACCGGACCTAAAGGAAACTAATTATAATAATTATGAGAACACAATACAGAATTAATTATAGTCAACATCGAAAAACCGATTTACTACTAATTCACGAACTCCAATAAATAAAGCAATCGATTCGAAACGCCAGAAGGCTGTTAACGATAATTAATGTGATATTGGATACGGAGTTTTGGATGAAGCATCAATTATCGAAAACTGATTAATTAGCGTAGAACAGGACGGTGGCATTTTAGGATTGATCGGTACATACCCCATAAACTATATACACGTCCCGTAGCCAATGCGCACACGTCAGACGTTCAATAATATCGATTGGTCGTTCTAATCGAAGACACTCGAGAATATCCTCGAAATTCCGTACCCGTAGCGATACACGAATTGATTTTCCCTGCTGAAGACTCGACGATATTAACCTCGACGAAATAATTGCGAATTGCGATATACGTTAGCATTCAATCGGCTGGATTTCATCAGCGCGGTCGCTTTGACGAGCACGGCCGAGAGTGGCTTCCCGAGAGAGAACCTAAAATACTCATTGTACCAGATGAGGAGTGATCAAATGTATGGAACTGCTCTCTCGTATGCGAAGTCTGGCAACAATAAATAATTGTTGGCGGAGCTCATTGGCCGCATCCTGCATGCGTGCATCAGGGTCTCGGCCCCTCGTTCCGTCTGTCGGTACGTCTCTTACCGTTTGTCTGTGGCATTCACTCATCGTTCTCTCTCTCTCTCTCTTTCTCTCTCTATCTCTCTGTACGTCTCTCTTTCTCTTGCTCCTTCTCCAACACGCGGACCGTAATCACTCCAAGTGTATCACCATGGTCGTTTTGCAAATTTACTTGACGTATGTACACGAGCATAACGCATTCGTAGGTACGTCGATGAGTTTGCGTCTCTAAGCTTTGCGTCTCTAGGACGAACTAATAATTCCCTCCACTATGCGATTACGCCATTTGTCTATCGCCCAAGCGACGTACAGAGAGAGAATCTCCATACGCACGCCGAATAATAATCGAATGATCTTCCTCGCAGGATCGCGTTACTATCTTGAACCCACTACACTCTCTTCCAATTTCACAGAGTTCCGTATCTTAGTGATCCAAAAACTGAACTGCGATCCGCGATGGCGGATATTTTCCTGTGTTGCTCAACACCATTTTGTGTAAAGTCGTTCAGAATGACCGATGATAGTAATCCCGCATTGATCTAGAAAATGTTACCTTGTATATTATTACTTATTTCAAGTTAGCTTGAAATAAGTACCTAATAAGATTTTGTGATATTCTTCGTCCGTTACATGAAAGAGCTCAGTTATATGAATCGGACGAAACGGACGAGATCTGGACCATACGTAAAATTGGAAATTCCCGAACTCTTTTCTCCACCAGTAATTGTCACTTTTAGCATACTCCTCATTATCTGGGTATTTCGAACCTCAATAAACGGTCACTCATCTGGCTATTAGTCAAGACTCTCCGAAAATGGCTTCCGCCAACGAATGTGTCTGTTTGAATAGGCTCGAGGGTAAAGCACACAGCTTGTGTCGATGACTCGTACAGTTCGGTGCTACGCCAGTAATTCACGAGTCATTGGAAAACCGGAAAGTGGGGAAAAGGGCCTCTCACGCAAAGAACTCGAGGAAAAGAAAGAAGTGGCGTTATTTGTGGGTGAATGAAAGACTGAGTTTCTCCCTCGGAAGCCACGGATTCGCAGCCCGAAGAAAATCGGAACTTTGGCGCTGATTATCATTCGAGTTTGCCAGATTCGGTCTCGCTTGAAAAATTGCACCCTCCGGAGTTCCCAGTCCCGAATCGGTCCATGTGTAACGGAAACTCTCGCGGAAGTCGAGCGAAGAGAGCAACTGATTGCAATCAGTCTCTGTTAAACGGCATTTTCAAAATCGCGCTCCACTCCCTATTCCCCGCAATAAACGTGTACATCAAGCTTCCCCACGTGTAAAAAGTTCCAATTTCATTCAAATCGGCATTTCCACCACATCCGAGATCCGTCACGAATAACTTCAAACTGCAAATGAAGGTTTCAGCCGAAATGGAACATAGACGCCGTATATTTATATTATTTCAGCCGTGACTTCGTTCGCGTTAATCTCAAAATTACCGTTGAAATACTTTTCGACTCCTCAAGGGATGATTCTTCGAGTAACAAATATAATTGTGTTAACCTTAAAAAAAATAACGACACTCGTATAACAAATGACACTCCAGAATTTAAACGTTTGAGAATAACATATCGTTGTTTTAACCTAAAAAAAAAAACTTATTTCAGCACATTCTTTATTTTATTTCCTTAAAAAAGTTCAAGGCATAAAAAACAGCGCCAGGCTTGTAGTTAACTCTTCTTGACAGAAGATGTCTCAAAAAGTACCTTTTTTGGGCTCAAAGTTTGCATCATCTAAACACAACGAAAGATCTTTCCAATTCGTTACGTTAATCGTTATAAACAAATCATATTTCACATCTTCCAATCATAAGTCGGCGAATGAGAATTATTTCGAAAATTCGTGAACTTCAACGTCATCCATTTTGACTTGATTCTACAACGACCAACTGGATAAAGCAATGACTAACCCGGTTCATCATTCATCCGCGTATAATCGTGAGAATTCCAGAATAACCTCGAGAACTCCAGCTCTGCATAAAAGCTGATAATATCAAGGCTGACCTATCGACGGCTGGCAAGTGGACTCTGAGAACTTTTAATGACCAGTGTCGCGTTGGTTTTCGTTTTTTGCTTGAGGCTCTGGTAATGAGCGAGGACCCGAAGAATCTGAAGCGATGAGGGGTGGTAATGAATCGTGTATAAAAATGTATTACTTCTACGTCAATTCCTAGTCGATAAGAGGAAAAAGACTTCAGGGACTATGCGACAAGTGGAATAGACCAAAGATCGGATTTACGGAGAGTTAGGGGGTTGGAAAGGAAAAAAAGATCTAAAACTAAATCTACCCGTACGTGTCGGTCAACCTGCGGGTGTGGAAGAGAATCCGAGCGTGTGTGGTGAAGTACCAAGCGTTGGTGGTACCACAAGTATTTCGCTTCCATGTATACAATACGAACGATGGTATTCGATGTGTACCACATATATCGTGAATAACCCTCGAACACTTCTGCGGGGACAAATGGAGACCAAACGAGGAGAACCCCTCTCTTTTCTGCCGAGAACTCACGTACAGACACACGAGGATGTATATTCCGAACTCCGATTTCATTCGTCAAGTTTCATCGCGTATATCGCGTACCGCCCTCTTTGACCACCCACTCAGAGCAACTACTCGAATACATACTGTACCACGACGACCAATCTTTCGAGGTACCACGACTGATGGGTATACGTGTAGGTGTCCGTGTAGGCTGCTGCTTGAGAGGTTCGATAGGGGCGACCACCAGAAATACAATCGTTATAGGAGACCTGGTGGTCTCCCCACGCGACCCTGGACGCCCTCGCTTTTTCTCGGTCGCCAATTTCCAGATCTCGCTTTTTTCAAGTTTTAAACGTGCTGGATTTACACCAAGTTTTTTATTCACCGAGCTACGGAGTTTACGGTTGACTCGTGTGATAACGACAAATTTAATTTAACGACAAATTTAATATTAGGTTGGAAAAGAAGTTCGTAGCGTTTTTATATTTTCTTTTGTTTGACGACTTTTTTTTTTTGCTGTTCGACAAAGTGTTAATATTCATTCGATAGAGCTCTTTCTGTTCTACAAAACTGTACTAATTGTCTTCTTGAGTAATCAAATTTATCATTAATTTTTCATTACTGGGACGATTTCAAAATTTGTATCGTTAAAAGTTAGCGCTAATACACGTTTTTTTACATTATGCTTTTTAAAAAAATATCTTTTCGACAACGACCGCACGCTTTTCAGAATCTTTATCATACGATTATAGCATTCATTTCAACGAATATTTTTTAATAAGGAGAATTAAAAAATTGACGTTACAAAAATTATTATTAAATCTCCTCGGTCAGATTTAAGCGACGAAAATAACTTTTTGTGTAACGTTCTCATTTAGTGATCGACAGTCGAAACCAAAATACCGGTAGCTATAAATATAAATGTAATATTATATTAATAATATATCAACAATATATTTTATATAATAAAAATATATAAAAATATAAAAAAATATATACTTCTTGACAATAACAAAAATGAGAAACCAAAAAGAATTTTCGTTGCATTTCAACAATCCTAACGTTAGTGTTACGTTCATATACTTTTCCTGAAATCATCGGTATTGCCAAACCTACCGAAAACCCAAACAGCCGCGTCTTATTTTCGTGCCAATTGCGACAAGAATTTGTATCGTCGTGGAACGCGTACCGTCTAGGTAGCGCGGGTGACTTGAATGCTCGCCAGTTGCGAGCACGGTTCAACGAACCTCGCGTCCACCGCTTTACGATAAATCATAACTCGCGTATCATTCCAAATATATCTTTCGAAGCTGAAGATCCGCTATTTGAGAATTGTTAGGCGAGCTTGCTTTCGCGTATGCGACGAGAAAAGTAACGAAAAGCAGGAATGCAGAATGAACCGACGACAGACACAAAACTTTATTAAATTTCAAATTCTCAAATTCAATATCCAGAAGCCAATTGTCCTCATAGTTAACATTACGTAAACCACGATGTCCTCGAAATAACCTTTCTCTAAATATAAATACTTTTCAATGAAGATTTTTTGGGTTTGGGAATATTCTTCTTCCAAATGAATAATTCAATGAAAAAGAAACAGATTCTGGGACGTCTCGAAAACAGCCACGTGTATCGATAGCCAACGTAACGCGGATATGACTGTTCAAGATATAACTATATCCCCTAGTACATAACGTTGTGCAATGGAGTGACGAGAGTACTCGGCATAATTTAATCACGATTCAGGAATCGTGAAACGGCTTGTCTTCCGTCGACGCAGCAAACAGGCCACATTAGCGCATCAAAAGTGTTTCTCGAAAAAATTTCAATCATGCTAATTTTCAATGTGCATGTATATGCAGATATGGCTTTACCCTCGACACAAGGAGAAACACGAAGAGCTCGGGAATTTTGAATTAATGAGCCATAGATGTCAAAGGGCACTTGGAGGACAGTACAGGGCCAAGTATATGGACATCACTGTAGATATAAATAGGTGGATCGAGAGGGCACGTCAAAAATGAAAATCTAGAGACCCCGTTTTTTTATTTCCCAGGAAAAAACGTTTTTTTTATTTTTATTTTTTCCGTGCGTTCGTTTCTCTCATTCTTGCATCTATTGGCGTTATGGAGTGAACGGTTGAGTACTTTGATTGACAGTTTAAACAGTTTCATCGGGATCAGTAATTAAATACCAATTGTAGAAAAGAATTATTGTTCTCGTCTCAATAACACCTAATTGGTATTCAAAATTTCCAAAGCAAAAGTAAGCAACGTAAAAGAGACTACAAAGTCGTACATTGCAGAAAATGTTGTAAAAATAGTGAAAATTTAATTTTCTAATATATTAATAGTATAATATTACACTGCAATAATTATTGATGAATTATTATTACGTTATTATCTTAGATAGCTACTAATTATGAATAATTATTATAATTGTACATAACAATTACAATTATTCACATTCATTCCTATAATCATTATTTTCAATATGAATAATTATTAATAATATTATTAAAATCAATATAACTCTCAGAATGATGATGACGAAAATGATGATTGTTCCATACACAATATTATAACCATCGTACTTATTATAAACGTACGAACGTCCGTGTGCGTGTACAAATCCGGCTGACGGATGATCAGTGTGTTTGCCCGTACGGTAATGACAAGTCTAGGGTTTGGACTCTCGAAACGATTTGCCCGCATGGACAAGTATTATACATATATATACATATATATATATATATATATATATATATATATATATATATATATATATATATAACCCACACATACATAACTGCACTCACGAGAGGTCACATAATGGCGGATACAGCGGTGCGCTAATTTTGCGTTGCAGACTGTTGCGATACATCGTACGCATTCCCAATACGACTATATAGTTTTATTTTAGGTACAGACTCTCCCATAGTCGACTGTATATACCCGCGGCCGTGCGATTTCGACACGTGAAGAGGCGCTCGTAAACTCGGTACGAGCGAGCCGCGGATGAATAATTTCACGTAGAATTTCATCCTCGACTAGAGCAGACACGCGCCCGATTTCGAGCTCTGCATTTTTAAGTAGTCACACACGCACAAACCAAACGACATCCGCGCCCACACGGGCCCGCGGCAACACGATTCCTTCCTGTACGTTATGTCCGAAGTACCATTACATTTTACGAACTTCCAGTCCTCTTCGTCATCGTATGGGTTTGTACATATTGCGATATACGTATACGGATATATATGTACGTACGTATGGGTATGTACTTATATATATATATATATATACAGGTTCTCGGGACACAGATGCGTTCCTCCATTTTACCGTCGCATTGTTACTTTAAGTGCAGCCTCCCCCCCCCTCCCTCGTCGCCCAACCCCGTCTCTTGGTCGTCCATTGTTGCAAGCCAGCCACTCCTGGCATTGTTAACGGCGCGTTGTTATTATTATCGTTACTGTTGCACGAGCGACGATTTACGTATATATATATATATATAGATGGATGGAGAAAAGTTGGTGAAAAGAAGAGGGGAGTATCGAGAATGGGAAGACAACGAGAATGAGGCTAGAAAAAGAAACGGACAAGGGACGAGAAGGGGGCTAGGGGAAGCTTCGAAGGACAGTAAGGGCCAGCTGCTATCTCTGTAGTACCAACATTAGATGGAAATTATCTCACTAATTTAATTTTCAACTATTTTCGTACTTTACATGTACGAATTTTGTAAATCGGGCTTTAAGAATGGTTGCTCGATATTATGTCGGGACTTTGGATGGGTTGATGGATTTTTTGTGGAGCTAATATCAGTGATTGCGGATAAATTTGTTTTGGGGTGTAGTTGTTCCAATGGATGACGAAGTTTTTTACCTGCATACTGATATTATAGGTAATAATAATAATAATAATAATAATATGATAATGTATGTTATTGTTATTTTGGATAATAATATAATGTATTATTTTTATAATAATTTTATATATATTTTATATTAAAAAATTACTTTTCTTCTTCTACTTTTTATTACGTCAAATAAAATAAAAAAATATTCTTTTCACACATCTTTTTTTTCCTCTCCGCGTCGTGGATTTTCCAATAAAAATACGTGCGAACGTTCGAGCGATTTTGAAAAGTTGTATCGATAAAAAAATTAATTTTTTATTAAGCAGGAATTTCGTTATGTTCGAACGATGAAAAGTTCAACGGAAATCGCTTCTTATATCGTTCTATCGAGGACGTTGAAAAAGCAAGAAATAAAAAAGACCGCGCGGGGAAAGCCTCAAGGAGGAAAACCACCCAGCTCTCGCTCGATGTCGTCATCGTCGTTGCTTCGGCAAACAGTATTAAAGTCTCAATCTTCGTTCGGGCGAGCAAATTCGAAGCGAATGGAAAGATGACGATCCTCCTCGGGGTAGGAATGTGTTTCGTGCAAGTGAAAGTATCTGATAAAAAAATACATGGGCGAAACTATTCAATGTACGAAGAGCCTCGATGGTACAGCTCAAATTTCGATATCGTTTTATGAATTTTTACCCATACGCGTATCGACGAACGCTTGTGGCCAAAAAACGTAATTATCCGAATTATAATCATAATTTCCAGAATTATAATAATCATGATTAACATAATCATAAATATCGTAATTATCATCATTTTAATTATCATAATTGTCATAATCATAATCTTAACGACGATAATCATCATTATCATCATAATCATCATTTCCAGAATTATATAAGCATAATAATCACAATCATAATTACCATGATTTTAATAATCACAATCATAATTACAATAATTTTAATAATCACAATCATAATTATGATAATTTTAATTACCATAATCATCATTATCATCATAATCACAATCCTAACAACTATATCATGATATCCACGTGACCCTATCACTGTTTCCCGCCATCACGATTTTCAGTCCGGGGGAGGATTTCAGTCCGGAGATTAAAAGAAACATCGAAATATAAAATAATCGTGACGATATCGAAACAATCGACGTGGAAATGGATCGCGAACGAACGAAACTTTAAGAATCCCGGACATTAAGCGGGTAAAGTACAGTAACTCGGGACCTTCCGTATATTAACAACCATCGTTACATATATACGTATGTGCGTATGCGTGCTCCTGTATAATCTACAAGGACGCGAGGAAGTTTTTCGAAAGGCTGGACGCGTCGTGAGCGAAACGCGAAGGGAAAGGAGGCTGTGTGGCTGTGCACACAACATTATTTTTCTATGGGACTGCTCCGGAGGGAGATCGCGAGGGATGTGTGCACCGTGTATACAGCCGGGACAGGAGAACGCCCTATATATATATATATTTAAACGGTGGGTATTATAGGCGAACGGGGGGAGATCTGCCAGCCAGAGTTTTGATGATGAGAGATCGCGAAAAGTGCTATAGCTATATATATATATATATATATATATATATATATATATATATATATTCATGCAAGAGAACGGAAGCTCAAACTCGTTGGGACCGCGAAAACGATCGAGTCTCCACCAGGATAGCAATAACAACAATAGTGGGTCGATTCTCGCTTTACATCTCGATTTCCTGACGCGCACGTTCAGTCGAGTGAATCGGTCGAAGGATTTAATTCTAAGCCTTCGCGAATCATTTGACGAAGCTTAATCAAACGGTCCACTTATTTGTCGAGGAAACGACTCTTCATCGAATATACGAAGCAAGCTAACTTGGAGGATTTGACAACCGGTTTTAGCGATTGACGCGCTGAATTTATGAAAAATAATCCGTAGGCGTCGTAGGCGCACTGTTTTCTTTCGTGAACGCGACGACGTACGAGTAAAAAAGAAGAGTAGATGATTCGCAGCAGAAATAGTTATTTATATTTGGAAAATAGTGCGAGTGTCGATATTACGCGATTGGTAGTAAAGTTTGAAGCGAGAAAATATTAAAAAATTTCGTAATTTACGAAATCGAGTTTCAAAATAATCCTCAACGATTCAGGCTGAAAGATCCCTCAAAACCCTGGTGCCCGAATAAACGATTTCACGAATCCGGGAAATTTTTATCCGATTGTGCAACATAGCTCTGATGACAGGAAATTGGAAGTGAAATTTTTTGTTCCTGCTTCGCAGAACACTCCTCTAACGCTTCGATCGATCGATCGTAATTGCATAATGATTCGAGCCTGTTCCTCCCCCTTTCTATTCCTTCTCTCTTTTTCTTTCCCTTCCTTCCTTTCTTCCCCCCTCCCTTCCTCCCTCCCTCTCCTTTCTCCTCCCTAATTACACGATCGTTTATAACGAATCTTGCGGGAGGCAAAAAAGGACGTAATCTCGAGTCTTTTCGCGCGTTAAACGATTCGATGCGGGCCCTACTATCGTTGGTGTTCATTTTTTCGTTCGCTGGGACACAGGTAGTACACGGTTACGGTAGGCAGGAGATGAACGAGAGATGCACTTCTGGCAGGCCATGCATGCGAAGCAAGTAGAAAGAGAGAGAGAGAGAGAGAAAGAAAGCGAAAGAGAGGGAGAGAGAGAGATGAGGACTGCATACACCAGAGGGTGCATACATTGCAACCGCAAACAGAATTTGTAGGAGCTCACGCACCACCGTCGAGGACAGACGAGGCCTCTTCTATTCCTCTCACTTCGTCTACCTCTCATTCCCTTTCGCTTGCTCACTCACTCTTGCTTTTTCTTCTATCCGTCTTTCCATCCTTTTATCTCTGTCTCTCCGGCTCTTTAACTTTCGTAACTCCCCTTCCTCCGCTCCTCCCCCCTATACCTCTCTTCTCTCGCTCCGTCACTCTCTCCCTTTCTATCTCGGTACCTTTTTTTTTTTTTACTATCTCTCTCTATCGCTTTCTCTGTTGGCCGGAAGATTAAGCCAACACACCTCTCGTCTTTGACTAACGCCACTTTCGGTGACATTCTCCGCCTGTACTGCACGGTAAACGAGAAGAGAGCAGAAAATTCTTCTGTACGCGCAGATACATACGTTATTAACTCTCGGTCCCCCTCGAATCCCCGAAAGCTCGATTATTGTCCATTACTCGCTGCTTTTCTGTTGCTCCGTATAACTCAATGTGCCAAAAGAGCATCGGGGTTATTATACGTACGAAATATTAAGGGATATTTGTTTTATTGTATTTTCGTCAACGAGTTCAAGATTATTTGATAACTTGACGAATTCATTAGAAAAATTGGTTGGATATTTGGTTAGAATTTGGAACTTACAATTTTATGATGAAACTCGCATCGCTGGAGTGTCAGGATTTCGTCGTCAGTCGTAAGGAATATCAATCACGTAAAGCGATTATGGATTATTCCTGGTGGAATCAGAAGTTCTACGGGTTTTCGACTAATTACGCGAAAATAAAATTACAAGAAATACGAGTACGCGTTACAATTAAACTTTAACAAAGTTCATAAGTAAACGAGGAATTACCGAACAAGTTTTAGCAGCTATAACGAAAATTTGAATATATCGAACATTGAATCAACACTTGATTAAGAATTTCATAAAATTATAAGATTTGTAATGGATTATAATAAATAACATAAGAAACAGTGCAAAACAGTTGAAAAGTAATAATTAAGTACTTGAAAGAATTCCAAATGATCTCTATCCCAATAAATGTGCATATTTAATTGTAAGTTATGATGGAACGATAATTAATACCCTGTCTCTTAAAAAAATAAATCGTGGCTGATTTTTATTTGTTTTTCCCGTACAAAAATTGTTTGTTCAAAAGTGGTGGATTTACGTGACGTGATTAACGATGGTTGCCAAGTTTTTATGACAAATGATAAGATTTTCTCGTTTCTTCGGTGCATCGAAAAATTGAACGTAGTTAAGGGTGGACGTTCTCGGTAGATGACAGACGATTATTTTCTTCGCGAAGGAAATGCCGAAAAGTTGGGAAAGAAGGGCGGGAGGGAGGGTGGGAGGGAGATGGGTAGAGATCAGAAAAAAATGGCTTTTCGTTCTTCAACGTCCGAACAAGATGTACGAGAAATATTCCCTGTTAGTAAATAGATAAGCTATATATTATAGACACACATATATAGAGAGACACGGTTGATGGATGTAACTAATCGTCGCGAACTGCTACTTCGTATGCTCCGGGGCAGAAGTCCGTAGCTGCGTAACACTCGTCGTTAGCAGGGCTAAAATTGGGGAAGGGGGAAAGCGGGAAGCTCGAAGGAAAATAAGTCGACGTCACGTTGAAAAAACAACGAGGGTGAGTCGGCGATGTTTGCCAGGAGTTCGCCACTTTGCAGGGTCAACACGAGCCAATTAACGGCGCTAATAATAATTTAACGCAAAAAGTTAAACGTCGATAACCCCGAACGAATTTTCAAGTCTTTGGATATATATAGAAATACATATATCAAAGAGAAAAAAAAACTATATCAAAGAGAAAAAAAAACTAAAAAAAGGATTTTTTTTTAATTTATGAGCATGTGCTCTCTTTGAAATAACCTTTAAAAATTTCCTTTCGAAAGTTATTTCGAAGTAAGGATTATTAATTTTGGACGCCAATAACTGTATCGACGTCCACATTTAACAGCTGATCCCAAAAAATCTCGTTCAACTTATTCTCCTACGTTTCTTTCTTCCCATCAATTCTCACTTTTTCGTACCCACACCCACGATTTGGTTGAAAGCGAATCCGACGAGAGATCGAGCCCAATGAGAAGCAACCATTCCGGAGCGTTGGGGAGTTGAAACAATTGGTGTTTCGAGGAGGTGACCGTGCGGTAGGATTGGTGGTATACGGTTAAGGGAGATCCGGTGAGGTTTTCATGATGATAGTGTCGCGTCCCCTTTTATTTCGGACCACCCGCGCCACAACCACCACAAAGAGCCCCCGGGGGCTAGGATATGTAAGGGCGTGTTACGGGTACGGGTAATCTGCGAGGGCAAGTTAGTGCCGCGTTAAATTGCTCGGGGAGAGTTGTGTGCGCCCCGGTCGCGTTAGATTGTAAGATATACATATGCCTACAGCGGGAACCGAGTGTAACATCGACCAAATTGATATTCCGGTATACATGCGTTACGGGTTTATGCGTGGTAGAGTACGAACGTATACGTGGGACGGTACGTGTTGAAACGCGCGACCAACCGCGGAGAGAAACATAGCGGGGGTTGGTTGACGTTTCTCCATCGCCATACGTTCAACCTCCGAACGCTCCGAGCGAATTTACTGACGCGTAATGATGTTACCCTAACTTGATCACTCATCCGTCCTCTCTCTATCGTTCCACGTCTCCCTAATTCTGGCCTATCGCCCTCGCCCATATTCAATGTTCCACCGCCACCGCTTCCTTCATCCGGATATTCATCGGTCGCTAGTCGACATACCTATGCTTCCCGTCAGACCTGTGGTGTCCTAATCGCTACTACCGCAACGCATTTCCATCCCATAATTATCAGGGATGAAAATTTAGTGCTTCGAGGCCAATCCCACCTGCTGATAAACCCCGGGTACAAAGATTTATCGCTGTTTGATTGACCGCGAGGTATCGAGGGTGTATCCGGGCGTGGATTACCTTCGTGCTTTACCCTGGAAGACACGAGTATTGGATACTCGAGGATGTTACGTGTCCTGACTCGACAGGATACTCGGAGAGATTACGGTCTTTGGTACACTTGCTAACGCGTCCACACGGATACTCCATCATCCCCTAACGAACGTCCACACTTTTTTTCAATCAACTTTCATTGGGGTGGTTTCACGACTAATTGGACTTTCGCTTTTGACACGATAATGTACCGCGACCATTTTTCTTTACAATTGATACTGTCATTGTTAAGTTTCAACGTACGCGGACACTAACGATTTTTGTCAAGCTGCCAGTGAATTGGAACGTTTGAAACAAGATTTTGGCCTCAAGTTTTTCCAACGTTGAAACGCCATTGAAATTATTATTTCTCAATAACACGATATTTATTTCTCACAAAAATCGTTGTGAAAATATCTCTATGATTTTTTCAGTCTCATTTATAAATCTCGAGTTCGAATCCAAAGGAAAAAAAGAAACGTTTCGTAAAATACTAAAGACGAAGAAACAAAAATATAAGAAATGAAATTTCATTGCTTTGAAAATTCGAAGCCTATAGCTCTTGTTTATCCGGTTGCTCACGAATATAGGCAAAATCCTCCTTCAACGATCGGCGTGTAGCCTCCAATTAGGTGGAACCAATCAGAGCGTTCCAACGAAATTTTAGCACGTTTAACAGATTTTACGGTCTATTAGGGAGTCCGAGGATAAACAGACAGGTACACGGGCATACATATAGGTACCAGGCGTAACCAGGCGTAACGCCGATACATTAAAAGGCAAGGGAAACGTCGTACGTCGGTTAGGCTTCCAAAACGGTAGGCGTTTCGTTTATCTACCTGCTGTTTTCTCCCTGGGGCGAGGCAGAGAATATAAACGTTGTGGTTTTTGGACCTCATCACGCGCAAGTTAATCGGAAGTTAAAGTCGAAAAGGTGGGGGGGGGCCCAACGTGACCGGGCCTGGCGTTGAGTAAACCTCCCTCCGAACCCCAAAACCATTCAGTATATTTCTCCAAGCGCCTTTTTTGGCTTTCCTATAAGCTTTTCTCACTCCAATTCTCTTCTCTTTCTTTTTGCCTCGGAATAAATACTATATATGTTTGCGTGTGTATACATATATATATATATATATATGTATTCTGAGTCTTGGAAGGTACGTAAGCCCACCGAAGAGTCAACATCGCGCAGACTACAAGGGAAAGCTTATGCTGTGCTCATCGAAAGGAGCCCAGATTTCTTCAACAGGTCTGGAAAAAAAATCTCCCGATGATCATTCTTACCGCGTACCCTCATAGCTTGGAAATGGGAATGGAGATATACACAAGTTTTTATCGATGTACGTACGTGTGCGTCTAGTTTCGAGAGAGAGAGAGAGAGAGAGAGAAAAGAGAATGGCCAAAAAATAGGACTACTGTGCAGACCGCGTGTAAATTGTTCTTATTTTGCCGTAGGCAAATATGGACCCGTTTATCGTGATGTTTTTGTTGTGACGTTGCAATACTCGAATCAGTCGAGGAACGAAGCCGAGAATCCCTTCCCTCCCGATTCGCAAATTTACCAAAAGAAATAAATAATATCGTTTCAACTGAGAGAGCAAGAGGGAGAATACTTCGTTGACGTTAAAGTAGAAAGAAAAAAAACGATGGGACAAACTCTTCACGCAGGCCTTGAAGACGACTACTGTGCACACGTGGTATACACCTTATAGATATACGTGGGACGAGCTTACGACAAGTTGGGTATTGAAACACCATTTCTGATTCCACGTACTTCCACGCAATTCATGTCTCATTTCCGAGACTGAAAGTGCAAGTATAAAGTTAAGGGATTCTTTGTTTTTGAACAGTTCGGAAATTATTTTTCATTTCGTGTAAAATATTCAGTGTGACTGAAATTTTTGTTTCGTTTGGATTCTATCGTTGCTCACTTTCATCAGTGATTGTACATGAGGGTTGTTTATTTCAAATTTTCCGCATGAGTTCTTCCGTGAAATCGACACTTTTGTTTATTTATCAATCACCGGATTGATATTGTTATTACATACGAAATACTTCGTTAAAACGAGATTCATATTTTCATTTCGTATGAAACGTTTCAAAGAGCTGTGATTAGCCGTTTTTTTTTTTTTTTTTTCGAAGTCTTTTGTAGAACTGAAATTACCAACTGTTGTTTAATGAACAATTTCACATAAATGCGATTAGAGTATTTGGATTTCTTGACCTACGTCCCGAAAGAAAAATTCATGGTTTCCATTTCGCAAAACCTTCGGATCGAGCAATTTATCTTTACTCTTCGTACGGAAATTGAATTTTCATGTGATTCTAAGGGAATATAGAATCGTTTGAGAAAGTCTCGAGGAGACCGGAGACACGCACGATCATACGTCTCCTGTATCGTCTCTTTCTCGCACGGAAGGACCACCGTTCTCCCGTTGATGCTGAGCTCTTCGGTTAATGTTTACACACCGCAGTACCGCTTTTGCTGCTGTATCGAGAGAGCGGGAAAGAGAGAGAAAAGAGTGAGACGGTTGACGGTGAAACTACGATGGTCGACACGACTGACGGCTGCGTATTCCCTTAAAATAACAATTGACTCGGAGGAACCATTTATGCCCGTTGGCATACTCGCGATCTTTCCTATACCGAGACAGCGCATATCCCTGCCCACCAAAATACGAATTTCTGCATGAAATTCGTATTTTGAAACGAATTCTAAATTTTCATTATTGCACGCTTCGAAACATATTCTTACGTTTCGCTTTATTATCGATGAACGATATTCACAGACAAAAAAAAAACAGAAATTCGTTTTCTCAAACAATTCGATTTCTCGCTGATCCTGAACGTTTTCAAAAATGAAAATCTTCAAGGTCAACCGTGCCGAGCATCAGAATGGAAAGAAAAGGCTCTCCTTCCTTTTCTTTCCATTCTGACCTTTTATTTGGAATCGGTTTCCTAAAGTTTATACAATACGTCGAGCAACCGAAAAAAGCAACGAAAGCATTTTTATTTATCGAAATGATATTGCATTTGTATTTATCAAAACAGTAGTTGGCTTATTAGATAAATTTTTAGCCTATTTATACCCTTTTTATTATTATTTTTTTATTTATAGACTTTTCCACGTCGTCATTGAATTGCCTACGTTTCGTACGATATTTCGTACGAATATATATAGATGCGAGGTGGTACAGTTTGCAGTATTTAGAATTGGTGATTTATTTTGAGGCTATTCTAGAGTGAATTTAATTTAAAAAAAAAAACAAAAACAAGAAAACCTTCGCGAAATAAAGGACACCCAAACGAAGATGTTCACATTGAACTTCGATTTATAATTTCGAAGCTCGACTGCTCGTCATCTAGATTTCGTTCGATTTCAAACCGGTCAATCTTTTGATTTTATTTGGATGAAAAAAGAAAAATAATGGTACAGATGTTAAAAAGAGATAAAAAAAAAAAAAGAGAGATTTGCTGAACTCGCGATTCTCGATTCACGGTCAGTTTACGATAGGATGGGTGTTCACAGCGGTGGCGGACCTTTTTAAACTGTCTGGGTCGATGGATTCTAGAAGTGGTCTTGACAATAGCCAAGGCCTTTATGAAGCCATGAAGAGTCTCGTGGATGTGGGATTTCAAGGCACTCGTATGAGAACTCACGACATATGGATCGTAAACGCACAAACGAACGATGAAGATTGGAGCGCGCTCGCAGCATGCGAGTTTCTCGTTTCATTTCCACCACTCGAAGCATTTACTCTCCTTTGCTATTTTAATTTCCTATAGTTTAAGAGCGTTTCAGCGTTTGTCGATATTTCGAGAGATACTCCTCGCACATAGGACGAAACAAATTGTATCTTTTTCGCGATTCTATACGAGAAGCTTTGATCGGATTTGGAGAAGAGTCGAGCTTCCAAGTAAAAAGTTTATTAATGAATAATTCGTAATAACCGAAAAAAAAAATTTTAATCCAAACGTGAGTTAACCAGTCATCACTAATGAACGTTTTGGAATTTTGCAGCATTATTAATCAAACGTATCGAAATCGATATGTTTGTTTAAAAATAAAACCGATTGAATTTTTAACCGATATATATATCGATATACTGATTCCATTCGTTTATCCGAATGATTATAGTAATCGATAATAATCCTGCGAAAATTGTTCATTAATTCTTGTACAATAATTCGATCGATTAATTCGATACGAACATCGAAAAAAAAGTCGAACGTTAAATTTAAATGTTCGCTTCATTTTCGAAGTGTATTTTTAAAAGAACTCGATAAAACGAATTAGGAAACCGAACCGATCACGAGAAAACCGTAAAATTAGCAACCGATTATTTATCAGAGACTGTTAACATTTAAGGTACGAGAAAATATCGAATCTCTTCGTTATTGAATTTCGCAGAACCGAGTATTTATTTTTCCGAAAAAAATAATAAGGATCTTCGAGAAAGCTTTGTTGAAAAATTGTTGATCTTACGTTGAACTTCTTTTCAATAAAGCTGACAATCAATGTGCTTTGGAGTCTTTGTTTTTTCGTACAAACGACATAAAACGTTGTGCTTTTTATAAGAGAATTATATAACGTTTCGGAATAATTTCTCTCTCTCTCCCTCTCCCTTTTATTCTCCCTGTACCTTCATCCGTATACATATATATGCCCTGTATATACGCTCAATAAAAAAGCGCGTATCTCGTGCTTTGTGAATCCCGGCATTGTGTGAATCACAAGAGTAAAATACGCGCTATATGCCCAAGGATTATGACGCGTCCGCCCTGTCATAAGCAGATGCTGATCCGATTTTCGTTCGGAAACGCACACACGCTAGGCTTACCTAATCGCGTTCAATTGCCGTAAAAGCGGGTTTTGAAAGACAGAGATCGAGAGAGCTCGAGAGAGAACGAGAAAGAATGAGAGAGAGAGAGAGAGAGAGCGCGAGAGAGTAAAAAAAAAGGGAATTTCAAAGTGAATCCGTACGTAGTTGGTGCACGCCAACTGTGAACTGGTCTCGAAAAATCTCGCGGTTGACCGGACACGAAAAAAAAAAAAGAAAAACCGAAAAAACGAAGGAACGTAATCGTTCGTACCACCGAACGTTTTTTTTTTCTCACTCGAAAAATCACGCGACTCGAGAAGTATTTTTTCACTCTTTTATTTCAATATATATCCGAGCGCGCGCATGCGCGTCGAAAGAGTGCGTAGATTGTAACAAGAGTTAAAAGTTAAGGGAATGACGAACACATTTCTAGCCAAATCGAAATTTCAAAATCTAATTTCTCCCACACTATTCAACCGCTTTGCATGAAATTTATTGTGTATGTGCAGGACGCTAGCTCTAAGAGGAACATGCTCGGCATTTACCAAAATTTTGAAAATAATTGTGCAGGTTGTGGTTACCATGGGAGCAATTGCGAGCTACGATCCATCGTATCGTATTGCATTTTCACAAATTTTCCGAGCATTAGCCTCTCAAGCGGTCAAAAGTATACATTTTGGTTTGAGAAATTTTTCACATAAATGTACCACCAGAGCTCAAAATCTTATCGATCATCAAGAAAATTCAGTTAAACGATTTTCTCACTGGCGGCGCAGCGGTTCGCAATCTCCGTTTTTACCGACCGCGCTTGCATCCTTCCGAAAAATCAATATACTTTTTGACTTGGCACTTGTCACTTGTTCATTGCGCTAATTCGTAACCTCC
>JAPYZI010000605.1:0-46057 GCA_030523105.1 Ophioninae sp. A BG-2022a
AAAAGTTATCGATGATTTAGTGAAAAAATGTATTTTGCCCAAAAATCGCAAAAAATTTTTGATTTTTAATATTTTTTTTATAGGTCCTTTACGATGTAATTTGATCCCCTGAACATGAATCCACCGTTAATTTCCCCAAAAACACAAAATTTCTATGAAAAAATCGTGAAAAAAACCTTAAAACACGTTTTTCTTCGCTTCGTTCCATGCTTTCGGCAAAAATTTTATGATTTTCGTAATCAGCATAAAATTTTCGATCAAATCGACCTTTTTAAGCGTTCAAAAATGGAAAACAAACGAAAAGAGACGTCAGAAAAATAGTCTACAAGAGGTTTTTCGCATTTTCCCAGTCTAACTTTGCACTTATCGGTTGGGATACGCATACATATACGTGTGTGTGTTTTCGTCGCGACCGAACTACGCGCGTCTTTTCTCCACGCTGCGCTCGTAACGATGCCACAAGTACATACACACACACATGCGCCCAGCGCTCGACGATTGTCCGTGTTCGTCATTGCCACGAATTTATATAATTTAAATAATAACCTCATTTAGGTTAAGGGTTTATTTGAGACTTCACTACTATCGAATATTTAAAAAAAAACCCTTAAAGACACTCATCGCGCGCCCTCTATCGGGATTGCCGCGATGCGATCAATGTTGGCCTTATAAGGATCGATTATGGCTGAATCGTATATCATATTTAAATTCCTGAACCCGATTACTCGATAATAGCTAAAAACAGGATAAAATCACGAAAGTCTATTAAAAAAATAATATATTTTACGCTTGCAAATGCTCGCGAAAAAATAATACCCACTGATTTTATTGCCCTACTTTATCATTCATTTATCGTTCATTTATCGTTCATTTTTACATTCAACGATAACGCATATGTTTAAACAATGGCATACAATTTTTTTAAACCTTTTTTGACATTATTAGTTTCTTATAGTGAATCATTTCCACTGAATACTTTTTATGGGAAACATGATTTCCTCCTCAGCATCTACGTGAGCATATGCATTGACAGGGGTAACTTACAAGCCCACCATGGTTTCCACAAGCCGTCCTCATTCAATATTCTTGTTTCGAAATTTTTTCGGGATTGTTATACCAACTTCTAAACATTTTTAACTATAAATCATTTATCATTTCGGCATTTTTTTGGTACTTTTATGCTGACCAATTTCTGAATTTCTGAATTCGTGGGACAAATGATTGAACGAATAACCAAAGAGACCCTATCAGGCAGGCAACCTTGACGATCCTCATTATTCAGCCTTAGATGGCATTCGATAGAAAAGTAAAATCCGGGCTCGTTTCAGGCTGCCTGATTAGTGCCGTAACAAAGTTCGAGAAATGCTAAACGACCCCAATGGAAACACCAACTAAATTTCCGCACGGAACGAGTAAAAAACGCAACCGTAATTTTTTAAAAAACCGAAACGAGCGATAAACGTTTTTTTTTTTTTTTTTTTTGCGAATAGTATCAACGGCGTGGACGAAGTGATTTTTGTCTCTTTGGATCGTTTGAATTTTAGGTTCGTTTCGAAGTGATCAAACGGATCGGCAGTAATGATCGAGTTGGTAGCCGCTGATGTACCATCTGATGTCTGGGGGTACAGGGAGAGATTTTCGAAACTTACTGAAGCTAGCAGCGGGCTGAGCGTGATCCGCGGCCGAGGCTGCGGATGGTGGGGTGTAGCTGCTGCAGTAGTACGGCGGATGCTCTATTTTGATCGCGTTTATTTGAGGCTGCATGTCGCTGAGGTCATGCAGTATGGACGCTGAAAACGAAACGCATATGAAACGCACACGTACACGCTTATAACTCCACGAGTCTCTAATATTTCAACGTAAGCCTATTATACGTGTAGAGTAATGATAATAACAACGACAACAACAATGATAACAACAATAGCAACAACAACTATAAATTATAAGAATAACAATAATAATAATGGGAATAGCGATAGTAAGGTCGTAACGTCAGTATCGTTTGGATGATAAGAAATGCCTGTATTGAAACCCTATAAGTGCAGCTGATAAATATCTCTTACGTGATAATAATAATAATAATAATAATAATAATATATCACTAAAATCGTTAAATAGTCTGTACGATGTATTCATATTTTAATACTAATAATAATGTTTTTGTTATACTAATAATAATAATAATAAAAATATTAATAATAATATATGGCTAAAGTCATTAAATCGTTGGTCCAATTAATTTTCGTATTCTCTAATTAATTTGACAGCGAGGAATCACCTCATCAAGTGTAGAGATTTTCCCATGCTTTTCCAACTAAAATTAATCCAAAATTAATTCGTGATGAAAAAAAAGAAATTCAAAAGCCCAAAAATTCCTCAATGTTTTTCGTAACAAAGTGATACATTTTATGACGAAATGGTTTGTTTCGTAATGAAATATACCAACGATGACAAAAATGAAATATAATAAAGCGGACATAAAATATACTAATAAATAAATAATAAAGCAAAATAAAATACTAATAAAATCATATATAATAATAATAATAATGAAGTAAAAATAATACATATAAATGAGATATAAATAAAACGAGATGTACCGATAAATCTTCGAATTTCAAATGTAAAGTAATTCAACCGCTATCGGCTCATTGTTGCTCGGTAGTTCGATGCGCACTTCAACGAGCAAATTAATTCGATTTCCCATGTATAATCTGAGTTTGGTCTCATTCGCGGTCACTCCTACAAACGTTCGATCGTGATCGGTCAAGTTCTGTTGGCTTTGCCACGCGTACGTGTTTGCGCGTATCTTTCGCGACGGAAAAAAAAATAAAATTAAAAAAAACAGCAATAGCAACATCAGCAACAAAAAGTTTCGATGCAAGAGGAAAACGTTAAAATGGAGAAAAGTAGGGGGGGAGAAGAGAATAAATAAAAGTAACAAGGAGAGAAAGGGGAGGGGGAAAGAGAGACGGAGGTTTGTACATGAAGATTCAAACGGCGTTTTCGAAGTTGAACTAGTTCGATCGGTCGAACGAACCCGCCGCGATGACGACGAGAGAATAAGCCGTGTGTGGGTCTAGGATCGAGAAATCAGACCAGCAGACCAATGTACGGGGTGTCCCGCGAAAAACTGAACACCTGAATATTTCCGTTCGATTCGAAAATCGTAAAGAAATACACACATTTCGATACACGAATGAAAATGGAAAACAAAATTCTCGTACACATTGAGTAATTGTTTGTTGAATGGTTTTAGGTTAGAGGTCGTTTCAAGGTGATTATACGTTGTACGAGTTTAAATGTTGCATGCAATGTTCAACGAGAAAAAATATTTATACAAACATTTCCCATTTCGATCATGGTGGTCGAATGGAATTTATTTTACCCAGTCAATTTTCAAACCTGTCGTGTCTAAAAGTTTATCTTTTGGACACGAAGTGGCGGAATGTTAAAAAAAATTCGTGAGTAGACGAAAACAAGAAAAATTAACTTTATCAATAAAAAAAATTATAACTCCGCGAGTTTTTCATATTTTCTCACAAAATTTAAATGTGATACTCCTGAGATACAGTCCTTTTGGGAAAAAAATAGCAACTCCGCGCTGGTTCCAAAAAAAGTATTCAATCCGGCACGTTAACGAGCTCAATTTTTGAACATGAAGAATACTCCAAACACAAGGTGGATGGCGAAACAAGGCACATTCAAAGCTGGTAACTATTGTGTATTTAAGGTCAAGAATGATCGACCAGTCGAAAAAAAAAAAACTTAAATGACTGGAAAAAAAAACGAAAAAAAAAAGAAAATTCGAAGTAAGATTACGACAGCTATATGCATTTTTCCGAACCGTTGAAATTCCGATCGGGACATACTTCGTATTCGCAAACACAACGGAAGTTATTCGGGTGTACCGTTTCTCGCGAGTCACCCGGTATATGTTATAGTTTCACCCCGAGAGGTACGGTGGGTACGTGAAATGAATACGGCATAGGAATATTGGGAGACTCCCGGACAAGGAACAGTCTCCAAGCGTTGGGGTCGCCAACACGCCGGGATTCTCCTCTCCTCTGGGAACACGCGCGTGACGACCAATTCGGTTCATTCTCCTGCAGCGTACACCGCCACACCATAGTTTGCCCATACTCGAGAGCGTACGCGACGAGCCCCCTCTATGCGCGCAAAAAAGAATGGCCTTTGCGGCCATCGTTCTGCCCTTAAGGCGAGGTGACAGCCGCTCGGTCGGTAAAAATCCCTCGGCGTATACTTTTTTCCATCGATGACCGCACACCGGGGAAAAACCAGCGCTCGTTCTTATTCCGATAGCGAACGAATCGGGACCATTGTTTCTTCCTCGTTTTTTTTTTTTTTTTTCTTTTTTTTTACCCGCGACTGGGAAAAATATTTCAAATTTCACCTTCTCGTACTACACTTGAACGAATTCATTTCGGTGGAGTTTTTCAAAAATCCAGAAAATCGAATCTTCGACAGGCGGAGAAACGAACGTTTCAATCGAAACATAAAATTGATGTAACGAAATAGATTTTTTTTTTCGAAATAGAATGTTCAAAAAATAATCATTGAAGAAATGCGATTTTGAAAAAAAATCTGGCATATCGAATCTTCGGGAAGTGTTTTTTATTTTATTTTGAAGAAGTGGGATTTTCAAAAAGCAAACGCACACCACTTTTTTGAAAATTTTGCGAATTTTCAGGAGGTAACCAAAAGAATTGAACATTTAAAAGGCAAAAAGAAATTAGAATGAACAGATTGATTTTTTTTATTTCGAAGAAGTGCAATAAAAAAAAAAAAATAATGAAAATAAATTAATCGAACTTTTAGAATATCCGGCGAATCGAATTTTGGGAAGGTGACTAAAAGAACCGAATATTTCAAAGAAAAGAAATTAATTAACGATATATAGCTTTCTAAAAATTTCGTATAAATAGTACCAAAAAAATGTTAAAAAAACAGAAAGAATAAAAATGTGGAGTTCGAATATGAAGATCTTTCAAGTCTTTTGGGTCATAGTTCAATGATTTTCGAATTAACAAATAAATGATTTCATTAAAAAATTCATTGTTGATTAATATAACGAAAAATCATTATTAAACGGTTTAATTAAAAAAAAAAAACATTATTTAATAATCATATGCTTAGAAATTGCAAAATCTTCGGTTCAGATTTTCAAACAAAAATAGCCAGATTCACCAAACAAATGTCAGCGCGTATGGATACGTATGCAAACGATTTTTCATTTTCTAGCCCGAAACGGGATGGTCGAGAATAACGCGGGCTCGAAGGCTCACAGGGCTGTTGGCGATATTTCGCGATTCCGGTCCAGGCCGAGGAAACTTTGTGAAAAAAAAAGACCAGGCGGTGGGCAAGCTAGGGGGGAATAGAGAAAGGACTAGATGGTGGAGTGAAAAGGAAAATGAGAGAAGAAAAAGAAAAAAAAATGCTGTCTATGCACGAGTCGCATAAATGACTGTGGGCGATAGAGCCCAACGTGCGAAGCATTGTCGGGAGAGAGAATCCGATGGGGAAAAAAGAGAAGAGAGATGAGCCTGCCACACGCTCCAGGGACGCAAAAATGTAGCCCGGTCTCGTCGAAAACGGGATGTTTTTATCTCGATTCTCACACGCGTGGATCGTTGTGTGGATACGTGAAAAAAAAGGATATTTTTCGGACCAATCACATCCGTGCAACGTTGGCGATCATCAGGCCCGATAATTTCGAGGACGGTCTTCGAAGTAACGTTCGTTTCAAATTTCCCTTCCCAGAAGATATAAAAAAAAAAAGGAAAAAAAAACGAACGTCGTTCTTTTACATTCATTATTTCCAACCCACTGTTTTTCCCGATTGTTTTTCTCCTCTCGTCCGATTTTTCGGAAAATTTTTGTCATTCCGCGTCCTCGAATCCGGCAAGAATGTATTTTTTTTTCTCGCGCCACAGGGCACCACGATTTTCCATTTGTTTCCTTTTTCTCTTCTCCATACTAAAAGAAAGAGAACGTTTTTCATTTCTTTTTTTTGTTTTTTGTTCGTAACGAGAACTTCGGAAATTGCTAAAAAAAAAAAGGCAGCGCCCCAATTGTACCCAATAGCGGTTGTAATCTAGAAGAAATCTAACGCGCCAAGTGTACGAGCGTTCTCTATTCCTTGATCATCCTCTTTTGACCTTCACTTTCCAAGGACGAAAGAGCATTGGTAAAATTATCACAAAGAACGAAAAAGAAAGGAAGTGGAACTTGGCGGTATAGGGGCTATAGCACTACATGCATAAATAATATCCTGGAGCGTCTTTTTTCGATCTTTGCTTCAACACCTGCGACTCTTGTAGAAAAAAAACAGAAAGAGACGAAGAGAGAGAGAGAGATAGAGAGAAAGAGAGGGAGAGAGAGAGATATAGAAGAAGTCCGATAGTCGTGGGGCAAAGAAACTCGAGTTTTCCAAGCACGATCTTGATTTCGCTGCGCGTACATCTACGCCCACATCCCGGCCACCCCTCCGTCCGAATCACAGCGTTTTTTTTGTCTACTACTTTTCCTACCGTTTCCTCCTCTTCTTTCACTCAAGTCGCATTCTCGTTTTCTCGTTCGGTTTCTTTCTATCCCGGTCTTTCTCACTTTCTCGACTTTAAACTCCAACCCCTTCCTTTACCCCACTCAGGATTGTCCAGCTCGTTTGCATTTGCCCTTTATTTCCGGCTTTATCTTTTTTGCATTCCGTCCTCTTTTTTTCCTTTTTCATCTACCCGTTTCCTTCCTCTGCTTTCGATAGTTCTTCCCATTAGGATTAGAAAAATTAATTGGTCTTAAGACCCGTGATTTTCTTTACCGATCGCCATCATCGTTGCTTTTCATTTTTTTTCGTTATCAGGAAACGAGGAAATTTCGATAGAGAAAGAGAAAGAGAGAGAGAGAGAAAAGCGCTAACATTTTTGCTGTCAAGCAAATAAGTTCATAATCAAACGAGACGTTATCCACGAACGAAATGATAAACGAATAAAATAAAATTAAATTAAATAAACCAGAACTTAAACGCAATCAATAATGAAATAATACTTAAATAACATAATATAATAATAATAATAATAATGCCAATAATGCCCAATATCAATAACAATAAACCAACCGAGAATAATTCAAAAATAGACAGAGGGCTCAGTTTCCCTGTGCCCTGGAGAAAGAGAGAGAGAGAGAGAGAAAGAGAGAGAGAAAAGCGCACTGCGTTGCGATTCGGAAAGCGCTGCTGCTGCAGTTTCCGCTTCGTGGCTCGAATCGCACCGAGTAAAAGAACAAGAGTGAAGAAGCGAGAGACGGCGAGGGAGGGAGAGGAAAAGCGTGAAAGCAAAGCTGATGCTCGAGGGAAGCTGGTGCATCGCGCTCTAGCTCACGCGAGCTTCAAGGCAGTGTGAGCCCGTGAGCATTGTTCGGCTTCTATTAATACGCCCGGGTTGCATACTAATCTACTGCTGGTCGCCCCTCTGCGGTGTGCACTACTCGCTTAGGATGAGAAAGAAACGGAGGAAGAGAAGAAGAAAGAGAGGGAGCGAAAGAGAGAAGAATGGAAAGAGAGAAAGAGAGAAGAGAGAGGGAGAGAGGAGAAGACGCGAGTTGCATGGGAAGAGGTGAATATCAGGAGGAAAAAGCTTTCCGTGATCTCTCGCGCGCTAGCATTTTGTCGACGGTGCGTTTTAGATCGACCCCCCCCCCTCTCCTTTATCTTGTCGAGATCGCGTTGTAGACCTGCTTACACATTTGTGTAAAGTAACGGTAGTTGCTAAATGTCCGGCTTGGCTTATCCCTGAAGCTGCGCTGTTGCGCTGAACCGGATACTCGCCCGACAAACGGTTGGGTGACCGTTCGGCTGTGTACCTATAATGCCAGCTTTCGAAGCGTTTCAACTTCGAAAATGTTTATCGCGTTGAATCTTCGCGAAATACGTCCCTCCGTGGGAAAATTAAAAACAAATGATAGGCGATGCCTATTTAAATTAAAAACAGATGATTACGCTCGTAATGACGGTAGAACGAAGTTAAAATGCATCGTTGAGCCCTTCACGATCAAAAGTATATCACAAGATGGCGTATGACGTTATTTTTATAAATAATTTCGTTTTCTAACGAAATTTAGTACCCGACATTGTTAATAAACGCAATAGTTGATTTTTCGATCAAATCGCACATTTTTTCGAAATAAATATTCATTCGAAGCAATTTAATCGACAAGACCATTTTTCATTATTTATTTGACTAAAGAAAATAAAATTAAAAGTTAGAAATTAATAATTAAAAGAAAATTAACAACCCTTGTTTTCGTCACTATTAAAGCGTGACTCTTCAGTAACGAGCCCGAAGTGAGATAACGAAATTACGATCGCGGGTGCGCATGAAATTGCCCGAATCCCGAAGAATCGAGGAGCCCTGAATTTTCTTGGACTTAACGGAAAACGAAGACAAAAAAAAACAAAGGATGCTTTCAAAAGGTATTTCGGAAGCGGCTAACAATTACCTTTCGAAAGCATCCTCGGCGTGATGTTCTGTACAATTGAATTACATCCTACGGGTACAGTGGATGAATAAATTTTCGGTGACGTCCCTGCTCACGTCAGAGATACATAAATGGAGAAACAAACAAACAAACGAAAAATAGAGACGAAAACAAAAGTAACGCGGCGATTGGTATTGACGAGCAGTACCGGAACAGCCAAAAAAATATAAACATTGGCGCAAGCCCGCGAACTCCCTTTCGTGCCGTATTCCTTTTAGGCGACATTTAAACGTTTCAAAGATTACTGTGAATTTTTGTTTTCCCTCGTCGCATCTCTCGCGTGGAAAACAAAAAGTATTTGATTTATCCTTCATCGTGTTTGTTGTTGTTGTTTCTTTTTTTTTTTTTTAATTTTTCGATTTCATTCACGTCGTACCTTTTGAAAGCATCCAGAGCTCCTTCGAGCTGAAGACACCGGTCGCGAGGATCGTGTCGTTGCAGACGACACCGTTATAAAGTTCGTGGTATCCTGTACCTGGGAACAAACCCAATTCCTTTTGAGTGATCGTTCTCCATTCGTTCTCTCCCTTTCTCATTCACATCCCATTGTCCGTCTCCTTATCTCGAGTTCCTTTTACATTATTGTCTTTTCCTCGTTTGATTTAATCGATCGATCAACGTCTCGGGGAATTGGGTTTCCGCGTTCACCTCAAAATCAACGATTTCAAGGTCGAGTTCGAGTTTCCCGGGAAAAACGCGATCACGAGTATAATCGGTTAACCGGCGTTGTTTCGTTGTAGATCTCGTTGTCTATTGACGGGTCGCGATTCCCGAGAAACTCGAAAACGCGAAAACCCGTCGAAATTATCAAAGCCAGCGGAAAGCTCGAGTCTGATTTTGAGTTTTCTTCATAAACGATTAAATAATATGAAGAAAATCATATACATATATATATATATATATATATTCAATGAGAATGTACTTTAATCAGTGATTACAAGTTAGGTTTAAATGAGAAAATACCTTTTCGCCGCCTCTCCTCCTCTTTGTTCGCGTTGCAGATCCCATTTAGAACTTCTGAAAGCACAAGAGTAAGATTTTATTCGTTAAACGCTCGGTGGTGAGGAGGCCAGGAGTAAAAACGTGGGCGAGTGTAACCGAGGCCGGAAGTACGGTACAGTAGAAGCAAGAGTCGCAGTGACAAACTTTTTATCGGATTTTCTCACCCCCCCGCCCTGCGCTCGGTCGTTTGTACGTTACAGTCCGGGGGCACTTGGATGCAGCGTACATCGGAGGGAAGAAATACCAGACACATATTTAGCGAAGTAAAATGTCCGAGTATGCCCAACGGTATAAAACGAGACCAAGAGAAAGTTACATTTTCGAGATCGTTCTATCCCCGTTATGTCGACTCTCGAAACGTTTGGCTCTTTCGAGAACGGTCCTTAAAAATCAAAGAAACGTTGATACGCCGGTAGAAACGGTCCTCGATGTAACCTCGCGGTTCCTTGATGTTTCATACACGGTGAATTTGTCGGAGGGCGATTTTCGAGACACCGGGAAATGGATACGGTTCGCTGTGAGGACAATTGGCTGCGGAAACGGTACTCGAAGTGAAACGTCTTCAAAATCATTGTTTCACGTATATATATGAGGAAAGAGAAAGAGAGAGAGAGAGAGGGAAGGGCGAGAATATTGCCAAATAGAGGACACGCGACGAAGCGCGATTTCAACCCCGACCTCTTTGCACCCTTTACACTTTTGATATTTTGCGCTTTACGTATGCACGAGTATATACACATATATATTTATATATATTTATATATGTGGAACTGTATGCGAAAGGCCTAGGTAGTAGTTCGCCAATTTGAAAAGTTTGAACGGCACTGGAGCTTTGCAGTGTGGGCTTCCACCGTTCTTTCTCTCTCTCTTTCTCTCTCTCTCTCTTCTAGTTTCTCCCTCTCCAGAGAGAAAACCGTCTTTTCTCCATCCTCGACACTTTTATACCTCTGCTACCTTTTTAACTTTCTCTCTCTCTCTCTCTCTCTCCATCTATCTATCTTCCTATCTATCTATCTATCTATCTCTCTTTCTCTCTCTCTATTATTTTTGAGCTGCTAACAGTGATCGTGCGGCCGAGGGCACCCAACCATTTTTTTTTCCTTCCATTAATGCTCAAGCGACAAGAGAGGCCTCGTACTCTCAAATTACCGAATTAAGGTAACGAACCACTGCAAAACGACAACGACTTTTGAAATGTAACACGGTTATGCCGAATTAATCCTTTTTTTTAATGGGGTTTAGAAACTTTAATTTATTTTCTCCATATTTTTTTTTTGGTTCTGATAATTACGTTCGTCGATTTAATGAATATCAAATATAATATCTTAATATAAATATACGTTTCGATAGGTTTGTAATTAGGTCAGTAGTTTCAAATTCATTGCAATTATCAAATACAAATTCTCGTAGAATACAAATAAACGACATTTCAATTAAATTGAATAAAACTCTAACGTAACCGTTGAATTTGTCTTATCTCGTTATCTTTATTATTTTATTATTCAAGATTACAATTAGAAACGGATTAAGATTTATTAAAAATATTAAAGGATCGTCTCAGTTTGAAATTCTCATAAAGTCGTATCTTTTTGCATTATCGTATAGCTTACACCGTTATAAACATTCTCTTAAATTTTTAATCGAAATTCAAATTATTGCGCTCGCTACAGCGTTTCTTAGAAAGAGGACGGAGCGGGACTACGTGGGACTCCAATTTTTAAACTCGTTATTCTCGGAATGGTGTTTTTCAAAACGGTGTCCACTCTGATCGTCACAATAGCCTAAATGGAGATCCCCAATTATACTTCGATTAATCATCGATGCTGAAACTTCGCGACGTTCCAGCGAGCTCACGATACCCATGGACGTACATATACACGCGTGTACGTACATCCGCACGTATACGTGAAAATAAGTTGATGGTAGAATGACGATGGCGCGAAAGTAAATCAACATAAGCGAGGGACACGTTGGGTGGATGCTGCTACAAGATCTCCGTCGCCTATTTATTTATAGAGTCGAGCGCGAAAGCGTGGACCAGCGCGTATACGTACACGCGTGAATAACAGTTTGTTCGAGTTTCGCACACAAGGAAACCCAAATGTATGGGAATTCGTGGACAGGGACGTACACAAACGCGAAAACGTACACGAGCTTGCAAAGAAGTCACCTTTTCTCAAACTCCGATGCGGTCCGCCGTCTTAAAGCTTCTTAAATCTCAAGATCCGAGACTCGCGCACAAAGATACACCCGAGAGAATTTTCCGTCTCGGAAAATAGCGGAATTTCTTAAACGAGATACACGAAAAGCTCTTCTAGACGTTATATATATCTGTATATATATATATATATGTGTGTATATATTTGACCGCCACAGCTTTTATAGCGAGACAAAGTTTGAACGCTAATTTCCCAAGACTTTTCCCTCCTCCCTCGAGTTGTATTAATAATATTTTGTTTTAGCTATTTCGTGCCATTGGATTTTATTCGAGTGGAGCTCTCCCATCTGGATCTCTCGCTCGTTTTTCTCTCTTCTTCTCGGTACGAATATATAACCATAACCGATCACGTAACTGTAGGAAGAGCTACGCTCGTATTAAGGGCTTTAACTATTCCAATTACTCGAAAATAGGGCTTGTTTCAAAAGGCTCATTTTTAAGGGCCGAGGAGAATGATCGCTCAGTGGTCCACTTCTCGTGGAGGAACGAGAACGAAAAAATCGAGTTTTTTCTAAAAATAAAAAATATCGGCTGAAACTTAACGGAGCTTTTTTCTTTATAGTATTTCAATTTAAAAAAAGGTTCTTTTTGTTTACAGAGTAATAAATGAGGTATTTTTATTTTTATTCATTGTTATTTATCAGTCATACGAAAAGTTGCACTTACTAGAGCTTTCAGAGGTTCCCGAATAATCGAAAGAACATTTCGATTCAATGTATCTTCAAGTCTCGAGAATCTTCAGCCGAATCATTGCTACAAAATTTTATCACCACGGAATTGAAAAATATTGAGAGAAGTGTTAATAATATACGTTCCTATCATCGTCGAAAAACAATCGAACGAACGCGTGTTTTTGTTTTACTCACGTGTGGCCGCAAGAAAAGATTCGCACAACGAGACTTCAAGGACGTTCTTCAAAGTCAAGCCTTCGTATTTCCCAATCGATTTCGTTAACGAGAGACAATTGGAATTTCTTCACGTATTTTTAAATCACAATCAAAATTTCCGAGCATCCCTGTTGACTCATAAAAAAAGTGTGAAAAAAGGAATAATATACGAGCTTCGTTAAAAAATCAAGGTCATTCATTCCGGTATGAAAAATCGAATTTCATAAAATGATCATTGCGAATAATCATTAATTAATGTTAACAATCAATGCAGTAACACACAATATCGTGAAAGGTCGAAAACGAAAAGATCGAGTTTTTTCTAAAAATAAAAAATATCGGCTGAAACTAGATCGAGATTTTTTTTCGTTACCATATTTAAATTTTTTAAAAAGTTTGATAGTTCTTTTTGTTTACAGAGTAATAAATAAGACATTATTATTTCCCTCTATTATTTTTTATCAATAAAGAATAATCGATTATGTGATTTGTTATTTATGATTGATAAATTGTGATTATTATTTGTTATTTATTATTTCAAGATCAACAAAAACACTGAATATTTTTCGCGGATCGAGTCATAACAATTATTCATTCGCAACAATTTTGACTCGTAAAAAATAAGGAATAGTTTACGAAGTTCGTCAAAGAATCAAGGTCATTAGTTCTCGTTCGACAAAAGTTTCATTCCGGCACTGTTACCTGTACAATTGAATTATTTTCATTTTTCCATTATCCAAACGTCTCGAATTTCCAAAACAGTTGTGCTTTTGGGTTTTGAAAAGGGTGAGTGTCCGGCTTGGTGGGCACGTTTTTCAGTGGGGATCAAAGTACACTCTAGAACTCGAGAGATTTCCGGCGTTGTCCACTCAAGAAATGAGGGAGTGCAGGACGAGGTGCGAGACGAAGAAAAAGAGAGAAAATTGAAGAGTGCCGACTGCCTGCGTGATAGAGTCACCTCAAGTCTCTGCGAATTCACCCCGAGAGCTAAATATCGCGCGAGGTAGTTGCGTAAGTTAAGACGACGAAGGCGACGTTGCTCGCGTTAGGAAAACTCTACGCGCGTCCTACCAAGTATCTCTGTCTCACTTTCTTTCTCAGAGTCCCCCTTCCCTTCCCCTCTCTTTCGACCCCTTTCGTATCTGCCGCTGTATATCTAAAAGATCATTTTCAAGCGTTATATCGCTCCAATGTCGACTACGGGGACACTTGATTACTACGAGGACTGTCCTCGAAGTAACACGTCTTCAGAATCGTCATTCTGCTTCTTTACACATATGTATATATATATATACACACGAGGACAGGTGCTCCTCTGAATTCACGGACCATTTTAACGCCCATCCGACGAAAAGCACAAGATTTCTAGCCTTCTCTCTTCTGAGAGGAATACAGAGAGTGAGGGGGAGACGGGAGAGGGGGGGGGGGGGGGAAGTAGCTCTCAGGGCGTGTTTATCGCAAGCTCGAGATAAATGAGAGAGGCAGGATAGCGGAGACCCCGCCGCGAATTCGAATTTTGACCCTCGTGAAAAATAAATGAAACTGCGCATGCACTCTCGGTGGAATTTCCGCAAGAGGAAATCAAGAAATTTGGTGAATTTGTTTTTCGTGTTCCGTATCTGAGATTAGCGTCTTTCGAATGCAACGAATATGAGATTTGTTGTGAAAAATAAGGTGACCTTTTATGGTTGTGGAGAAATATTTGTTTATTCGTTGATACCTAAGAAGTTCTCTTCGAAGTAATATCCGGACAGATTACACTTGTGCCAGATCTTTTTCCAATCCTCGAAGCACTTCTGATATGCACTTTTTGGTACGGCCTCCAGCTCCCCCAGCGATCCGCTTTTTGTCTCTTCAATCGTGGCAAATCTCCGTCCTTTTGTTCGGATTTTCAGTTTTGGGAAGAAAAAAAAGATCGCACGGTGCCAAGTACGGTGAATACGGTAGTTGAGGCATAATCAGGGTATTGTTTTTCGCCAAAACAATCGCGAAGAAGCAACCGATGCGTGAATAGGTGCATTATCGTTTTCGATAGCGAACAAATCGCCAAAAATGCCAAAACAGGTCTAACCTTTTTTTATATCCATAAAAAAATAAGCCAAATATGCAAAATGGGTGATAGCTCCAATACACATTGGAGAAACATGTATCAACGTGAAAAAAAAAATAATCGAAAATCTAATATACATAGGCATCGAAATTTGAAGTCACCGAATTTTTCGAACAAACCAATTAATTTTTCAATTTTCACATATTTATGGATCGTCAGGCATGCTCTGAGGGAAATAAGCAAATAGTGTGAAATAAAAGAAGCAACACTGGACATATGAATGCGAGAAAAATGGCTGATCCTTTGAACCGAGATTTTTCAAAAATTCGACATTTGTAACGTAAACGAAAAGAACGAAGCTCTGCTTCTATGAATTCCGCAGAGTCCGGTGTTCGGCGTTTTCTCAAAAACACGATTGTCCATGAAATAACCGCTTTCGAAAATTTGTCAGATTACGACGATTTTCTTCTCAATGATGGGAACAATTGTTTCACGGAACTGGAAGAAATCTTGATTCGTGCATTTCCTCGAAATCTGCACAAACATAGATAAAGAAAAGGGAAAGCTGGAGGAGGAATGGATAATTCAGAAATGTTTAAGAATCGATTTTAAGAGTGCAAGATTCGTTAATACGGGCGAGCATAACGCTTATGCCCGGGCAAGCAACATCATGAAAATTCTCCGGCGGCTCTGAAAATATACATCGCGTCACAATAATCTAAACCCCCGGGCTCTGTTGAGTCCCGTCGGACAGCCGAGAAAAGTGGTATATGGAAAATCGTCAATGTATACGCGAGACTGTGTGCGTTCCTCAAGGTCTTGGCAATAAAGCTCGGTTTCCTCAAACGTAAAGGAATTCGCTAAGAAATGTTGATCCGCTCTCTTGATAATGAGAAAAAAAATTGACAGAGGAATATAACGTTGAAAATTCTTTTCCTATCGAACCGACAGCCAAATTTAAAAACGACTATCAAAAGTCTCGCGGAGAAAAATAACGAAAGGAAAATCAGGAATTAAAGTTGATGAACTAATATGCCGCAAGATCGCGTTGTCCAAACGGCAAAAAAATGGAGTCCGAGAAAAAGGAGAGGAAAAAACGTTGAAGAACGATTGTCGAGAAACGTCATAATTCGAGCCAATATCAGGAATGTTTTTCGAAGCCAAAACTTAACGTCGATAAATTTTGAAAAAAAGCTATGAATGATCCTTGAGTTTCGATGAATTTCCTCATCCGAAGAAACTACCGAAGAACGGATCAAAGACTGAAAGATCGAACCTGGCAGGAAAAAGCTTTTGGAGATTTGCGGAGCTCGCAGGTGTTTTTACGACATAGAAAGAGAGAGAGAGAAAGCGAAGATCGTTCGTAATTTATAGGCCTGGAAAGATGGGAAAGGAGAAAGTGGGAAAGGAGGAAGAGAAAGATAGATAAAAAGAGAGATGGTAGAACGAGAGTGAATGCCTAACCTACCCCATGTCTTGGCATCATCACCATTTCTTTTTCTCTTTTTTTTGTATCTGCCTGGCAGCAGAATCGGTAGTAGTGGAATATAGTGCGGTAGGCCCGGCCAATTTTTGCGTCAAGGAAGCGACGAGGCATCGGGGAAGTCGGTCTCGCATGTTCGGTTGATGGTAAACAGTAGAAATGAGGCTGCCAAACGAGCATTGGAACCGTTACTATGAGACATTTTCGTCGCGTAACTTCATTGATGAAGATCGACCGAGCGCCTCGTTTTCTCAAACGCGCGATCAATTTTGGTCTTCGCCACGTGCGCTTGCAAACCTTCCCTGTCGATCATGAATCCGGACGATAAAGTCCTTCCGCATTGAATCGACACGAGATTTCACGTTAAGAGTGATAGTTCGCTGTACCAAACGTGAAGATTCAAATTATGTCTCATAAATGTCCGACGTATCTTACATCAAAGCGGTCTCTCGCCAACCCTGGAAACAACCGGCAAACAACCAAAAACCTGATGTCCCTCATCCAGCAGGAAAATCAAAAGTACCGGTTCACCAATAGAATGACGACACTTTATTAAATTACGATTGGTCAGCATTGCACAAATATTGGAACATTTAAGACCAATTCCATGGCAAGGAGTTACCAAACTCTTCGAAATATCAAACTAAACGTATTTCAAGGACAGAAAAAGAAAAGAACCTTTTCAATTACTAAACGTCAGAATGATCATCAACAATCGATCTAACCCTGACATCACCAATAGTTATTTAATTGTTGCTGCTTATCACTGAAACTTCCAGCACGGGTTTTTCAGTTTCCCCGTGCCCTCCTGGAAGTGTGAAAACAGCACGTGAATAAAAGAACACTCCAAACAATGCTTGAGATTTTCTCCGCCATAAATTCTCGAAGATTGGTGGTAGTATAATTTTAAAAAAATCCGGGCAATCGGCAAAGCTACAATCAAGCGTGAATAAGCGGCGAGAGCGCGAATGAATGTTGAATTCGATGGATTGCGCAAATAGACTGGGTCCAATTGACAGCTGAAGGAAATTGCTCTTCAGCGTTAACAAAAAAGCGGATTTAACTGAATGACGTCGCTGGGAGGTGTATGAAGAGGATGTTTATTGAGCTGGAATGATAACCGTGAAAAGTATCTCTCTCTCTCTCTCTCTCTCTCTCTCTCTTCTTTTCTGCCATATACTCCGCTCTCTCTTCAAGCGCAAAGATCATACGGGAGGTCAAAGCGTCAGGGTGACGATACATTCGTATGGGAGGAAGGGTTGAGGAGCTTCCGTATAGAATTGGCAAGAGCCACCGGGAGAAACTTTGAATCGAAGCCCGAGAGCGGAAAGTGAGTCGTGTGTGACGCTCAAAGAATCTCAGTGGCTGTGCCGCAGAGAGCGTTGAATGAACGCCCAGGAGTGCGAGATGTGGGAATGAATGAGATTGTATATCTCGTGTGTATGTATATTTCATCGGTTCGCTTTGGCATCTCCACGTGCCCGAGGTATCCGACCTCAAGGAACACATGGAGAAAAGGAACGACCGATTTGTTCAGTGCCCTCGTACGTGCGTTCTTCAATCCAATCATCATCATCATCGTCGTCATCGCTATCATCATCATCATCATCGTCATCATCATCGTCATAATCATCATCATCGAATAGAATGAGCAATCGTCCATTCGTTTTTCTTGTCAATTTCACTGCGATGTTTTCTGTTTTTCGAATCGCCAAAATTTTCGGTTTACCGTTTGAAAATACCATAATAATGGCCGTTTGTTGGATACTGATAACGGGAAAACCGCAGAAAAAAAATCGGGTCGCAACTGGATGACTGCAATTAATCGAGAAACTTGATCGAACAGCTAATCATCGATGACAACTACTCGATCGCCTTTTTTTCATTGTTTAATATTTTTTCTGTGATATCCTAGTCATAAAGAGACAATGGAACGAAACGACTGATAGAAATTGAAAAATCATTCCCCATAGCCATCCAAACGAAACCCTGATTGGGTCAAATCTGTGAAAAAATGTTCTACGAACGATTCTTCGTATTCCCAAAGCCGAAAGTTTTGTCTCACTCACCGTGACTCGTGATGAAGTTTGCGAGGTAGAGATCGAGTTCCCGGACGGAGACGTTGATGTGATAGGGATTTACGCAAAGACCAGGCTGGGCACATTCCGCAGTCTTCTCGAGTCGTTCGCCATCCGTTGACTCGAGTGGAATTGCCTTGAAGAGGATAACCATGACGAGGTCCAATCTCCACACCTTTTGAATTAAGGAACATTCAACCGTTACGACGACAACGGATAACCCCATTTATTTTTCGTGTTACGAAGGCAAACAGAGTGAAAAATCTTTCATTGCAGTTTTCGATTACACTCTTCGTTTGAGAACCCTGAAAAGTCCTCGTCATTTTTTCAACCCAAAACTGCAAAAAAGAATTTTTTAATGCGAAAGAAACATCGTATACAAGATGAACGATTTAACGTGACCACGACAAATATCTTCATTGCCTTTGTAGTGACGAAAAATATGTCACCCGCTGATTCGATCGATTTTTTGTTCTCAAGGTCACAAGTTTTTCGCTCCCAAGGTCATCGATAATTCTCCCAATAGAAAAATGTTTTTCTTATTAAAACGTTGTAGCTGATATTCAGCCGCATTCAAAGACCTATAACGCCATGACCTTGAAATAATCTTTCACCGAAATATATTCACAAAAAATCCTACAATGTTTCAATAATTAAAAAAAAACATGCCCATTTAAAGATCCATTGATAACCTTGAGAACACGAAATATATGACCTTCAGAAAAATTAATTCTTCCCTACTCTATCATTCCTTCGAAATAAATCGATCAATGTAACTTCGTGACATTTTTTGACGTCAATCTAAAGGCAACTGAGATATTTGGTGCTCCGATGTTTTAGTGATCCACGCTATATTTCAGCATCTCGTATCATCAAGATTTCTATGCTCGACAATCGATCAAATGTAATCGTAATGTCATATGCAACGTAAATAACGTTTCTTGTGTAAACAAAAATGACAAACCTTGTCAGCTTGTCGCAGACAATCGATCCTGCGCATTTTTCCCTTCTGATCAGGATTGCTCAGTACGCACATCGCTGGCCTCTTTCCCGTTATACTCAAAACAAAATCTTCCCGATACTCCTGCGTTATGTCCTTTCTCAGCTTGCCGAGAAGCCGCGATGCCCATTTCTGTTTAACCTCCAGCTTTTCGTTCTACAACAGAACGAAGTCGTTCGCGACGTTTGCAATGAGAAATTCCGTTCAGTCACAACAATCCTCGATCAATATTATCAATGGGGATAAAAGGTGGGATATCTTTTTTCAAACATGAAAAACAGCTCGTCCAACCAATTTCATCAATTTATCATTTAAATTATTTAAATTATTATTCAAAAACACCTTTGTTAATATTTTTCTACATGAATGTTTTTTTTCCATTTTAAAAAATAAAACTTCGAAGATTCGTCAAACTTATCGACGTTTGGGAAGGGTATTATTGTATATAGTTTTTCATAGGAGCTCTCGATTAAGATATTTTCTTAAAAACATTTAAAAATAACTTTTATATATTTTTATTAAAAAAAAAAAATACAAATTATCGTTTCGGGGAAAAAGGACAAATGTGAATTTAGTGTTATTTTTGACTGATATAACAATGGAAGAAGAGAGATGATGATGATGATAAAGTTTATTACGCCGCAGTAGAGGCTTTTCGGCAAAAATAGAAAACCAAAATAGCAATATAAAAATACAAAGTATACAAACAAAAAAAAGCATATATATAGTACAAACCATACAAAATAATACGAAATAATATAAAATAATAAAAAATAATAGAAAACGATAGAAAATAAGTGCTAAATTAATGCTAATGTTAAATACCTCTCAACGAGCATAATTTCGAAGAGAGAGACAGAGAGAGAGAGAGAAAGAAAAAGAATCTCGGCGCGTCGAACTCTATCTTGCCGTGGTTATAAACGTCGTTTTGTTCAACATATGCAGATCACGCGAACGACCCTCTCTCTTCGTTGTGGTAAAACACGTGCGGAATAGCAAAACACAAGTGTTTTCCATCCTCGTTGTTTCGAATTGCAAGTTTCCCCTCGCCCCTTTCTCTCTCTTCGTCTCGATCGCCCACACTCTCTCCCTTTCCCTCTTTGAGTATTTCCATCTTTCTCCTTCTCCAATCCCCCCCCCCCCTCCTCTCGGCCTCTCTTTCTTTATTTCTCTCTCGTCTCAGTGCCTGAGAAATGCATTAAAAGTCCACGGAATTCCGCTGCAGCGAAGTCTTAAGGTGCAGTACAAGAACGATGCAGTGCACCCGGACCTCGATCTATCGTTTCTTCGGGACAAGCCCGAGCGTGTGTCCTCGTGGTTTTCAAGCTGATACCCGGACAGGGTCGTTCGCACCAAGTAAAATGTAGATAGAACGAGAAGGAGAGGGGGGGGGGAGGGAACACGCTCAATTGCGTTTCATCGTGCGTATAAAAGTCGACGCACGCGACCGCGCACACGATATCAAGCGCACCGAGTCGTGAGAGTGTTAAAGAAACGAGAAATATACGCGGTGGCTAATTCGAGACAATTATTGGCCATCCCAGATCAAACGATTGGACCAAACATGAAAACGTAATGAAAAATCAAGTGGATGATCACTTGACAGGTGGATTGCCAATAAGACCTTTCCGGAACGCTAATTTCATCGCACTGAACACTCATGCTGTATTTTAATAGAAAACCATGAAATATCTTCTCCACTACTTTATCGGTCGAAAAGTAACATCGATTATTCACTCGCCTTCGTTTAAAATTAATATTGATTGCTTTTGGCAAATTTCTTCGGCAACAAAATCGAGTCAATTTTTTATCGTTCCAGAGGGTTTTTCAACTTTCGTTTGTGTGCAATTTTGGCATAATAGACGGCGATGTGTTTGCACAAAAAAATATTTTTATAAAGCACGAGAAAAAATGTTTCGTTGACTTTATGCATTCTGGTGATTCTTCTGATCGGATTCAATCGAATCGGCGTTATGGAGAAAATCACACCGTCCAGGCTCTTTAGTAAAGACGAATGACAATGTTCCTTGAAAAATAGTAACTAGTTATCGAACGACATGAAAGTTACGTAATTGGATAGAAGCTGTATACAGCTAGTATTTTTTAAAAATTATGTACTATCTTGTAAAATTGTTTATGGAAAAAAAAATATTTGTAATACATTTTACTGAATAGTACAAACAATTTTTTAAAGCTTGTTTTTAATTTAAATTTAATTTTTTTTTGAAAATTACAATTTCTATACCTATACATTTTTACAGAAAAATAATTTCCTGTTAAAATTTGTATAGGAAATTATTGTTCTGTAAGAAACTCGAGTTTCCTCTTATGAAAACAACCAAAATTACTGTCCGACCAATTCCATAATTAGACCCCATTTCTTCTTGAATTATTAATTATTTTTAACTTATTACTTCGTTGATATTTATGAACAATGAACAACAACGATTATTTCGTTACGAGATATTTCATAAATCCAAACAACTAGGGGTTCTGGATTTTCCACTAAATTTCAAAATGGCTACCCAAAAGTCAATCATGATAGTTAGTTATTAAATTTCAACTCTTCAGGGAATGGCGCAGCCCTCCTTTCCGTGCTTACTGTAAAATTTGATTTAATAAAATCAAAAATGAAAAAGTTCTTTCTTTCTACTTTCAAGGTCGAGTTTCAGTTTAAAATAGAAGACCTTGAAGAAATCTGATTTCCTTTCAATTGTATTTCACTTGATTAAAAAAAAACCAAGATAAAAAAAACTTCTTTTCTACTTTTTGGATTCCATCCAATTCAACATAGAAGATTGTGAAGAAATCTGTGATCTTTGGAATTGTTTTCGATTGTGTATGATTTGATTCAATAAAAACCAAAGAGCGTTTATCGTGTTTGATTTGATTTAACAAAAGCCAAACTTCTTTCTTTCTTCTTTCGCCAACGAGTTTTAGTTCCAAATGGAACATTCTGAGGGAATCTGAATTCTTTTGAATTATTCTTGAGTCTCGGTAGCTTGAGTGGTCTATCACTGTCTCCTCGATCCCAGATGGTCAGGACATTCGCCTACGGAATGATTCTCTTTCTTTTTAGTATCGTCCAACTTCTAGGTGCTCCGTGATTCGATTAGTTAGCACGCATCGTAAATCCTTGTCCTACCAAGAGATAAAAGCAGAGAGAGAGAGAGAGAGAGAGAGAGAGAGAGAATGAGGATGCTTCTGGGTACATTTGCAAGTACGTGGTACGGGAAACTTGTACGGACGATGTATATATGATAAAACGGAGATCGAGAGAAAGGGACAAAGGGCGATGTTGGATAAGGAGAATGGGAGAGAGAAAGAGAGGGAGAGACGGAACACAACGGCAATCCGGAAACGACGCGGTGTGTTCCGCTTTCACGCCCGAAAACCAGGCGCCCGGCTGGCTGGCTCTGCTTGCCTAGCTGGTTGGCTGGTTTGGCCCCAAACGGCACGGAGGCTTGTTAAGGTCCGTATAACGGCCCCCGCTCGGTGGGAGAGGGGGGGACAACGGTGGTGTACTCTCTGTATCCTCTCGCAGAGAGGGATAACGGGCGTGAGTAAGTTGGCTCATTCCTGGGTTTCGGCTAGCTTGCGCTACGTCCTTGTTCCTCTCTCTCTCTCTCTTTCTGGGCGCGATGAAAATCATATTCGTTTATTTAGCTTTTTTTATTTAATTAGGATTTCTCTCGCATCGTCCGGAGAGAGTAAACGCTTTTCGCGAAACCTTTTTTTTATTTTTAAGACCGAAATTGCTTCAAAGTAAACGGTACTAATAATAATAATTATTATTATTTTTATTATTATTATTATTATTAGTATCGTATATTAGTCTATTCTCTATTCTCCAATTAATCGGTATTCCGGAGAATAATATTTTTTATGGCGTCAGGCTGCTCTTAAAATTCGAAAAAGAAAATCGGCAGTCGAACTAACTTAAATTTAAGAGAAAAGTCTTCGACATGTCGGTCAAATTTTTTTGTTTTTTAATGTTTATTTATAAAAATGTCGATTAATCTTAAAAGAGCTGTAACAAATATACTGAATGGTTCTCTGTTATCAAATATTAGTAATAATACGGATTAAATATTACATAAAATATATACTGAACATTATATAATATATAATTTATATAATATAGCATTAAATAAAATCATGTATAACAAGAATGAAAAAAAACGTCGTATATTAAAAATATAATAAATAGCACGATAAATATTTTTCCAATGGGCAGCACGGTCCTTCGCGTTCATCCGACCCATATACAATTTCCATCAATAATAAAATTTCTTGCAATATTTACCGAACGTTAATCTCACCTATATAAAAGTTCACAACCGTGGAAATTCGATTGGACCAAGCGAGAAGCTTGTCATCATTGACTCGATGCCTCCGATAAATATCGAATGAAAAAAAAATTAAAAAATAATAACTTTTCGTACGTATCTACTCCCATTTCGTAATGAGACGCCGTATTGAAATTTTTGTTTGCCGAGGTTTTCAAATTGTCGCAGCCTCATGGACTAACGCGGGGTTCAAAAGATTCAAAAAAAAAAAAAAATGAAAATAACGAGTGTTGCTCTCGTCTCGAAACATCGAACAACAGGTCGTACTAGAAAAACCCCGAGAATATAAGAGAAGACGACGGTCCCCTTTTTTTCCCATGAATTCCCGGCATTTCATTCTCCCAAATGCCAATCTCGCTCAGATTGAAACAAAAGCCTCGTAAAAGTCTGAGTGCAGAGAGAGAGAGAGAGAAAGAGAGAGACGAAGAGAGGGGCGAGAGGGGGAAGAAAAAGGTGAAATCTCGCGTTGAAGAAACGAGAGTTGGTAGTGGTGACGATGAGGAAGAATAAGAAACTGAAGAAGAAGGTTTGCGCAGTGAGGAACGGTTGGTGATTATTGGAACGCGGAAGAGGAGCAACGAAGTTTCTCGCGGACGCGACCGTCTATTTCCGTTTTACTTCGCAGTCGCTCCTCTCTCTCTCTCTCTCTCTCTCTCTCTCTCTACCCCTCACAAGACAACTCCCTCCCTTTCGAGGGATGCTCCGCCGAATCGCGTACAAAAAAAATACACATATATACGTCAGAGGCATAAAGATAAAAATAAAAACAAAAAAATGTATACGAAAGAGGACGAGAAAAAAAAAGGAGGCAAATGAGAGTGTGCCAGACGTCAGGTAGAACGAGAGAGAACGAGATGGCGGGAGGAAGGGATGAGGAAAGAAGCGGCGGTGCCCAAAAAGGCGGCTGGCGGGAGGGGTGAAAATATTCCCCGATTGGGCAACTGCAGAAGTGGTTGAGCAAACGAAATCTTCTATATATAAAATCGTACGTACGAAGAAAAAGAGTCGAAGACGAATGAGACACTATGGATAATAGACTATGATTTTTATTGATATTTTTATAACGAAGAAAATCATAATTTCGTTTACAGGATCTGTCGATCCTAAAATATAGATAGGTATCGCTCTGAATCGCAAAGCTTTCGTATTATTCAGTACGAAAGTGAACATTTATTTTTATTGCTTGTTAACAAATTGGGAACAAATGGAAAAACTGAATTTTACGATGGTCCAAATGGCATTCGTGACTGTTCGACTTTGGGAAACGGAGAGAATTTTTTTTTATTCAAAGATTTGAGATTTGATATAAAATTTGCCTTTGAAAAATTGCGATTCAAAAATTTGTCACGTAAAATAGATGAATAAAATAAAATCGTTAAAATTAAAGATTTGAAAAATTGAATTAGACATATAATATCGAACGTAAAATAAAATGAAATTACGTAAAGTAAAACAAATGATTTTACCGTTAATTAAAACAAATTAGTTCAATGTAATGTAAAATCAAACAAGAAGTTTCCACGCTCGGTTCTTAAAAAAATCTTAACAGTCTAGCTAAGTTCGAAAGTTCATGAAATTATGCGAATTTCCTTAAAAGCTTCTCTTTTCTTTAATTTTTTTTTCACGTTTCCTCGAGTGTTCCTTAATTTTTGTGTTCTGTTTAATTATTATTTATTTTTTATTTGTTAGGACTTTGTTCCTGGTTTCTTATTGTTCAGATTCCATCGGTATTCTCTGTTATTTTTAGTCTTTAGTTAATTTATATTTAAGATTATTTTTAAGTTTAATTTGAGTTATGAATTGATCGATTTTTGGTCAAATCTTGTGATTAGACTATATATTTTTTTAAACTTTGTGCGTTTTTCAATTATTTTAGTTAAAATTCAATTTTTTTAAATGATTGATTTATTATTATTTAGTTATTATTTTTTAATACTTTATCTCTATTGCGTAGACAATTTTGTTTAATCTTAAATTACCCGAAAGTATATTACTATGGCATAATGAAATCCATCATCATTATCATCTAAAAACAGGAACATCCAAAATGCGACGACGATGGGAAGAACTTTATGGAAAAATGCTCGTTTCAAAGATATTTTAAAAATATATTACGTTTTTACATAATTTTCTTGAATAATTTTGGGACGATCCTCGAGGTCGAAATTCTTCAAAATCGCGATTCCCTGCGTAGTTTGTGACTGTGACAGACACCGATGCTGACACTAACGCAAACGCAAAACTAGAAGGCAACAGCTGCCGCCAATTTATTTTAGATTTCGGTCCTCTGTACGCCTCTCTCTCTTTCTCCCCTCCCCCCCGCTCTTTTTCAATTCCGTCTGATAGTACGTACGTGTCTGTTTCCGCAGCGAAACAGAATCGAGCGCGTCTCCTCGTCTGCTCTATGAACACGATAAAGGAATTTGCCAGCTCATGTATACTCATGTGTACAAAGAAAGTTAATCATCCTTTGACGTTGATAATCCGAAGTACCGTGCAAAATACAAGTACGACCAATTTTCAAAAAAAACAAAAAAAAAACAGCTGGAAAAGTGCTTTCTTTTGTTCGATTTTTGGAATTGTAAATAAGATCTTTCTATCGACACGAAACGCATAGAAAATTCAACAATAAGAATCTCCTTGAATATGCGATACGTACCAAAACATTTTTATTTATTCAGTAAACTATCAAGCTTATAAAAAAATCTGAGAGAACCTTTTCCGTAGATCGTCCAAAGGTCCATAGACTGACGGAATAAAAAACCAAAAAAGGTACAACGATTCGACATTTTTAATAATAAAAAATTAATTAACCTCAAAAAAAAAAGTCTCTCCCACAAAATGAATTGTTCGTACAAAGACGAATGAAAATTCGAGGCGCCACCGAGTCTGAATATTCGAAGGTGAGACGAGAGGTTTTTCCTTGGAGAACGATCATTTTATTTAAAACAGGAAGAAAAACGTGAGAGGTTTTCTCATACAAGATATGTGCTATTATAGTTTAACAGGGGCGTATGTCCAATAGTTTTACAGGTTAAATTATCTCGCGCTCGGTTTTGTGCGGTCGTCATACGTACACACGCACACCCCCATAAACGTACACATATTTATGCGTTTACTTGGCAAAACCGGCCCACCGTAATAGCCCTACCGTAATTCGGTGTATAATCCGCGCTCGTGTCTGTACGGAACGTTATATACGTAAGCCACGTATGGGATTTCGTCCGTAAGCCAGCAAATAACAAAAATACGTGGCTGAGTAAGAGCAAGCTCCGGGCCCGGTTGTTGTGGAAGTTTTGAATGAGTCCGGGAGTCCGACGTAGTGCGGTTATACGTGAATTCGTGGCTGACTGTGTCTGTTTTACGGACGCGAGCACGGGAGGATAACTGCAAGGGTCCGCAACCCCTCTTTAAGGGGTCTGGGAAAGAGAATGGAGAGAGCCACGGCGTAATTTCGGTTGGTGTCTCGCGTTTCTCTAAACGACGAGGTTATTTGCCCGTAGAGAGAAAAGGGGTAGCGGGGGAGGTTTTTGGGGGGTGTTGTACGAGCTGGAATATACGTAAGGGTTGGTAAGTGCGGAGATAGCTTCGAGCACGTGCTGCGCTCGTGTCTCGAAAGTTTTCCACGTTCCTGAAGGGATCCGGAAACGTCGGAGAAACGGAAGAGAGAAAAAGTGCTAGAAAAAGACGGAGATTGCGGAGGGGCTGGGTGGAGGTAAAAATCGAGTCACTCCGTAAGACTCTTGCGGCGCCAAAACACTTCATCCTCTTTTCTCTACTCGCTGCCCCCCACCCCTTGCTTTTTTTCTTTTCTCCGGTATATTCTACGTAAAGAGCTTTAATATTTAGATTCAATTAGGAAGGTACCACCACCGGGCCAGGATAGGAACGATACACGTACTTCGCGCTCGTTAAGGGGTTTCCTCGGCCCGTACGTATTTCTGCGATATAATACCAGGTACCTTGCAAAATATTGAAATCCCGCAAAAGTCTCGGTGATTCCGAGGGGTAAAAATTCATATCTAATTTTACCTCGTCTGAAATACTTGGGGGTCATCATAATTGTGAAAGAGTGAGTGAAAGAAGGATATTTGAACGAAATATTGGTATTCCAATGTTTGGCTTACGTTGGAGAACGGTAGGGTTTTTATTGGTTACTAACTATGTGTTTTATGGAAATTTCGGTTAGTTGATTTTTTAGCGAAGAAAAAAAAGTGTCGGTTCTAACGCTACTGGTAAACTTTGTTTAAAAGAGGTTTGCGGAATTGTAGACAAAATTGGTTCATCAGTTTTCGAGAAATGCGCTATCTTCCAAAATACGGCGATGGAACGGTAAAAATATTTTTATTTTGTTTTTAACTTACGTGGAAACGTCGATAACGTTTCGATAAAAATATTTTCGAACTGTACTTTTGGATGAACAAAAAAATGTATTTAATTGCCTAATCAAAACTTCGAGCCCAATGTTGATTCGATTATTATTAATAACATAAAAAAGTAACAATGAGCCAAAGTTAATGATCTTTGGTTCTGAAAAGTAATAGTAACCTTTGAGAAGGTGACGATGAAAACTGTTTTCCCGCAAGAAACAAAAGTCTTTTTTTATATGGCTGACCCGAGTTTGGGTCAATTTTAATCGTGCATCGCTCGAAAATATTATGCATTTTTTCTGATTTACTTTCATTTATTATCCTTATTAATTTATAAATGTATTATTCATATTATTAATATTAATAATAGTAACAATAATAACAGCAACAATAATTAATAATAAAATATAATTCATTTTGGCTGTCATTTTTTTTACATTTATTATTCACATTAATAATAATATTAATAATGCCATATTATTAACGAATGATTATTAATTCATAAATCCATTATTCATATAAAGAATATTTTAAAAAAATAATAACAATTATTAATAACCAAATATCATTCGTTTTCGCTGGTGTATTAAATTGGATTTCCCTAACTGTGGGAAAGCCAATAAAAATACACCAAAAAAAAAATATTTTTTTCACGTGGTTTCGTGAAAAGTCGATCCGCGCCTCTTCTTCAGCGATGTAAACAAATGAAAGTGAAAAAAAAAAACGACAGAAGCGAAAAGGATCCCTTCCAAGATGAAAACCACATACGACACATTTGGGCGGGATGAGCATTGAAGATTTTTGGCGAGAGTTCATGGAGCATAAAGTCGAAGACGGTGCGCGTAAGTGGGAGACGCGAACGAAACGTGAGAGCAAACGAAATTGGTAGATGGCGAAGCCAGGAGTGTGGAAGATAGCGAACACGTGGGTAAGAGGGAAAAGCCACACGAGCCAGCTCGCGATAGGTATTGCTCCCTGCGCCTTATTGGCTTTCGGGAAATTCTGTCTCGAGCGTCACGGCAGCGTGGCTTTGAGGCCACGTGGTCGGAACTCAAACTCGCACAGTTGGGCCGATCCTGCGCGAGCCTGAGAATCGTCGAATAGAAACCTCGATGATTTTTCGTGACCTCTGGTTGATCGAACATCAAAATAAATAAAATTGTGACGAACGAAAAAAAAAAAAAAAAAAACAAAAAAAAACAAGAAAAGAAAAAAAATTATTCGGGCAAGCGAGAGAAACGTGGACACGCGAGAGCGTTCTCAGGGGATGAAAGAAGACTCGTCGGTCCTCCGCATTGAAGACGTCCCCGAGAGCCATCCTTCTCTTCCAACCCTTCAATTCCGTCCTTCTTTCGACATTATACGAAAGGAATCTCACCGATTTGTTCTTGTCTTAATTTGAAAATGGCTTCGGCTGCCAACCGAGATAAATACTCTTCTCAGACACCCCCTCACCGCCACTCCTACCGGACTCTTATATACCTCCGTACAGAAAGACAATACACGCGTAAGCAGCAGTGACGTTTTCCTTTTTGTCTTTCCTTTTCTTTCCTTTTTTTTTATTTATTCTCTCTCCTCTTTCTTTCCATCCCTCAATTCTCCCGCCACCCTTTATTTCAGCTTGTACGGGCTGCAGTTCTTTGTCATTTCCTTAGCGGGACTGGTTCTTTCGCCCTCTCCGCCCCCCGCCATCGCGACTCCCTTCTTTCCGCAGTCGAGTTATACGGACGAGCGAATCTTTTTCGGTTGTGCAAAAGGTCCGAGGTTTCACCCCCCGCTCTCCCGGCGAATCCACGCGATGTGTACACTCGAGGGAGTGTACGTGCACCCGTGAAGGGGGTACGGTTGGTGGGGATGCCGATACTTCGGTATTTCCTATATATTTTGCAACCGTGGATAAAAATGTCTTTGGGTGGCTGGAATTCGCTCCTTTCCGTACTGGAAGTGGGCAAGTGGAAGGGGAAAGAAGACGCGGAGGAGTCGACGCCACCTCGAACCGTCTCCGAATATTTCTTCAAACCTTTGGGCTCACTCTTCCCTCTTTCCCTCTCCGCGCGATCACCCCCCTTCCCGCCTTTTTCTCGTCGTTTCCTACTTCCTAAGCTTCTAAAGAGAAAGACGAGGAAAGAAAGAATCGAAGAGAGTGGGAGGGGGGAGACACACGGAGAACGCGGGAAGAGGTGCAGAAAGGAGATGGCGGATGAAGAGGAAAGGAAGGAGGTTAAATTCAGGCAACCCCTGTGTGAGTACACAACGTGTAATCTATAGCCACGAACTACCCACCACCATCAGCCAGACCAAACCTTCCAGCACCAACGAATACGTACGTGCTTTGGTATACCGCGATTCACGGACACACTCGTAAAGATAAATACACGTGAAAAACATACACGCACATATGAAAATAGTCGGGGTGAACTCGTCTCGTCCTTTCTCTACTTATTTCTCTTTCTCTCTCTCTCTCTCTCTCTTCGGGAGTAGCTCTGTACGTGTGTATTACAATTGGAGCTAGTATGTGTTACTGCTGTATTTACACTTATATATATATATATATATATATATATAAGTTCATGTATGTTTATATACGAACGTTGAGCGAACGCTATGCGCCTATCGATTCGGTTTTTCGGGTGCAGGCCTCATTTCGGGTAGTCCCCTTTCTCTCTCTCTCGGTCTCTCTCTCTTTCTCACCCCGAATCCACCCATCTTTTTACCCCTCTCACTCTTATGCCCATTATTTCCCTCTTTGCTGAACGAGATTATGCGCTACTTTGTACAGAGTTATTTACCGATTAATCTCCAAATTGTCGTCGTTTCTACGGTGTGACTGAGTGAGATTATACTGGCCGGTACACACTTGCTTTATGATTGTCCAACTCGCGATTTTCAATTTCTCGTTTTCTTCGCGATTCTTTGACAATGTTTTTACCACATGGAAATTCCGTGGAGGAAGAATTACAGAAAGGGGGTGGGGGTAGGATTGAGTGGATTGATAAGGGTGGAAGTTTGTATTTTTTCTGTAACTCGATTGAGTAGATGGGTTTTACGTAACGAACGCAGATTTGACACGATCGAGCAAACGAGAACTAAAAATAAAACGCCCGAGAAAATTGCATCCGTTGCGCAACGTTTTTTACGTCGACGACGATTAATTAACGTCGCGTACGCTCTTAGGATGAAGAATCGAAAGTAACTGGGGAAACGTCGGGGAAAAACAGACAAAAAATATTACTTATGTTGAGGACACTCAAATCGACGGAAAGATCTGTTTTTTTTTTCGTAACATTGTACACAGTGTTTTTTTAACGTCTAGAAAATTTGCTTGAAAAAAAAACTCGATCATTTATAATAATGTTAATATAAAATGTTAATTTATTTTTGACTGAAATATAAATACCGGTCCGAAAAAATATTATTTTTGTTGTTGATATTAAATGTACACGTTTCAATAAACTTCCATTATTTTTCAATTTTACCCTCCATTCTACAATTTACTTTGAATTAAAATATAAACTTGATTTTTTCCCGACGATCGCCGGTTTTTCCAATTTTCTTGAGCCCTTCCCTGCACTCTTACAGGTCGCAAATAACGTGCCGAAAATACGCGTAAAGCAAAAGTGACCGAACAATACTAGAAACACTGAAATACAAAAAAATATGAAAAAAATTAAAAATAAACAAATACGAACAAACACGGTTGAACCAACGATAAAAAGTCAATAGCCCGAAGTTGAAGATTCGTCCTTTCATCCGATAACCCGGAAAATTCCAGCTGTACTTGATAACTTAACGCCCGGCATAATCGTTAAATTAATTGGGTTTGGAGTCAGGGGAGGGGGTTTTTAACAGATGGAAATGGTAGAGAAAGGGCACGTTGTCAATGTTAAAATTTACGAGGATGTTAGAGAGTGTGTTCCCCAGTCTACTTCCCTGAGATCGTTACCCGTTTTGAGTGGGATATACGAAAGGAGGCTATGAGAGGTTCGGGAAGGCCCGAGGAACACGAGAGATTCGAGGTCGTATCGGAGATGTTCCCGTGCTCTCTCATACACCGAGAAAACGCAAACCGAGCGTTGAAGGGGTAGGTTTCGGAAGGCAGAGCTTGGGAAAGACCGAGAGGAGGAACGGAGACGGGAAAATAAGTGAAGGAACGGGAGAAGAGACCGGATAGACTGGGAATATATTTATTAATTTGGCAACGGTCCCGGCCGAGGCCTTGGTTCTGGTACTGCTGCTTGTGGCCCCCTTTACGTTACTACGTTATGACGCGAACAAAGCGACTCCACCGATTTCTTTATAGGCAATTCCGGGGTCTGCATAGAGTGTTGTAAATATTGCCCTCTCTACCTCTCTCTTTCTCAACTACCCTTTCTCTATCGCGTCCTCCCTCCGACTCCATTTTTCTCACAGCCTTTTTGACTCCCTCGTGATGGCCAAGATGGAAGAGCGTGAAACATCGAATAAGGCCGGAGGGTGACCAAAGTATGGTACAAGGCCATTGTGCAATAATGCAGGAAACGACAATCTCGGAATAATCGTTAACTTGTGTACATGTGACAAATAATCCCCAAAGGACGATCCGGATGTATCAATGTTCGAAAAACTTCGTGATTACGTTTTCGTGATAGTAGGAATATTTCGTTCTTTTCATATCTTTCGTGTGACAGAAACATTTTTTTTTTTCTTACTTTTTTTCGTTATATTTCTTCGTACATTTTTTCGTACTATTTTTTCGTACTTTTTTTCGTTATATTTTCTCATACATTTTTTCGTATTATTTTTTCATGCTTTTGAGAATTTTTTTTGATTCGACCCGGGTTATTTTTTTAGCTCGATACTTTCTTAACACCCGTTCATTTTTCGTTTCTTTCACGGTTCATTCCACCCCTTTGAACCGCTCCGCATCGTCGCGGATGCCGATTATTATTTTCTTTCCCGTTCGGACGTACTTTAAGCTTCTTTATGACCGGATACCGTGCACAGGCGAGGTTCGTTCAATAAATAAGGTGACTTTTCAAATTTCGCGGGTGATTTCGATAATCATTTTTTAAAATTATATCTATTAATACACATGTATCCAACATACGTCGACCCTATCAGTCATTTTGCATATTTCTTTTGTTTTTTAATAAACATTAAAAAAATGTAGGCGCGTTTTGTTATGTTCGACGATTTGTTTGCTATCGAAAACAACAATGAACCCATTTACCCGCCGTTGCTTCTTTATGATTATTTTGGGGAAAAACAATACCCTCATCACGACTCACCTACCGTATTCACCGGTCTTACCCCTCTGCGACGTTTTTTCTCATCCCAAAACTGAAAACAGCCACCAAAGGACGGAGACCATTGCTGTGAGAAAATCGCTGGGAGAGCTCGAGGCCGTACCAAAAAGCGGATATCAGAAGTGCTTCAAGAATTTCAAAAAGCGCTGGCGTCTATTATATCCGACGGGATATCACTCCGAAGGGGACAAAATAAATATTGATGAATAAACAAATATTTGTTCGAGAAAAATAAAAAAAAAACAGTCACCTTATTTTTTGAACAAACCTCGTACATGTACAAATCTAGATATCACTCCACATATATATACATAAATATACATATATTTATTTATGTACACGTCTGTGGAAGAGAAATGAAGTTGATGCTGATATTGTTGCGGTAGCGAGTGTGTTCACATATGTTACGTGTCTCCTTTTCTCTTTCTCTTTTTGTAATATATATATATGCACATATGTATATACAGCTCCGTAGAGCAAAAGAGTACAGAGTAGGAAAAGCGACAGATAGAAGTACTGCAACGTCGCGCACGCGGTCGTGCATTATCCTCGATAGCTTCGAATTCTCTCGTACGTACATATCTATACAGAGGTTGCGCGAGAGTGCTAGCACATGTATACAGAGAGGGAAACACGACAGGGTTTCCCTAGAAAATGATTCGCCTCGGGACTCTCCTTTCCGCAGTATCCCTCTTTCTCTGTCTTTTTTGCTTGCTCCCTACGTTCCGTTCGTCTTGCTGACCGTCTCTATCTCACCCGCTCTTTTTCTCATTCTCTCTCTCTCTCTCTCTCTCTTTCCCTCCATCCCCCCGCTTTACCTCGTTTTTCTTACTGCAAAGGAGCGTGCAAAGGGTAAGGAAAGAATAAGAAGAAGGGAACGAGAAGTCTAACGATTTTACATAATATAACACAGATTGAAACCGCCCCCGGGGACCCAAGACGCGACTGATAGAGAGAGAAGTACCAGATTCGACCCAGACGGAGGAAGAAACTTCGAATGAATTATATATCTCTAGAACGGAAAGCACTTCGATTCTTTTTCTTGCTCTCAATCTTGCTCTTCTTCTCTTACCGTGAAATCGAGGAATCATGGGTATGCAAATGTGTTTCGGTATGTGTGGGTGCTCGCCTTTTTTTTTACGTGTCTCCCGATAGTCGAGAATCTTTACGCTAGTAAAGGAGTCCTGCGAAGGACTTGTATTTTCCTCGATCTCTTTCTCCCTCGATCTCTTTCCCTCTCTCTTTGTTATTATTATTTTGTTTTATCTTGTATTATTTTATATTGTTTTGTATTATTTTGTATTTTTATATATTTTTTTTCTCTGTTTTGCCCGAACGTTCTAACTGGGACATAATAAACTCGTCATCATCCCCATTCTCATTTTTCTCTTGCTCTCTCCCTCTTTCTTGCCCTCGTATCTTCGGCTACATGAACGATTGCACATCTACAAACTTTTACTTCAGTCCCGAGGATACATTATGAATTTACATCGGACGGGAAAAAGCTACTCGATCTTTGTTTTTTTTTGTCTCTAATTTATGAGCTTCCAGACATATTTCGTTTAAGGCGTTTCGAGGTGTTTTATTTTCGACATATTTGTTTTTTTTTAATTATTATTTATATACTTTCTAGTGAGTTTATTTTTATTTATTTATATATTTGGTGAAGCGGAGAGATGGAAAGAGAGAGAAAACGAGTTATAACGATGATGATGATGATGATGATCATGAGGATGATAAATTTATTATGTCCTAGTAAAAAAAAAACTTTCGGGCGATTTAATATAAAACAAAAATGTGCGCAAAACAAATATATCAAAATTAACAAAATAACACCTAAACAATAATATAACAAAAATACCAAAAAACGGAATACAACCTAAAATAACAAAAAACAACAAACCCACAAAAATGTTCAAAAAATATTAAATCCTGGCAGAAAAAAATTGTCCACAAGTGAACTACTAAAAACTATCAAATAAACTTAAAAATGAATTAAAATTGAAATAAAAACGCGAGAGAGAGAGAGAGAGAGAGAGAGAGATAGAAATGATCGTGGGGCAGGAGAGCAACGTCGGTTGGATATCCTGAATTGTACAAGCTCTGCACGTTGTCGTACATGCATAATATTTGTGGATGTATGGACGGGTTCTGTTGAGGTAGGCGGACATTGATGTGATAGCTCACGAGTGAGCTCGTTAGATGAATGGGGCCGGCGATGTACATATTACCAAAATGTATGAAGAGAGAGAGAGAGAGCGAGAGAGAGAGAGAGGAACAGAGAGTTCGCTAGTTTGCATAAATTTAGGAAATACAGGGTAGAAAATCGATATCCGCATAGAGATTATAGATGGTGGTTGGTAGGCGCCGCGTAGCCGCAGCCTCCGTCGCGACGGCGTGTACGCTAGCTACATACACACCGAGAACCCACACGGATCTCCATCCGTGTGTCCATCTCTCACCCTCCCGTACGTATATCATCCCTTTCCTGTGTACCTTTAACTCTTCGTACGTATGTGTGCCTCAACGTGCAGAAGTTGGTGGAAGCGAGGGGGGGCAGAAGTGACTGGCGTTTCTGAAACTGGCTCCGTCGTACGGAGAAAGGGTGAGACGTTACGTGTGGACAGTCTAGGAATCGAGCAAGGGAAAAAGATACAGAGAAAAAGGGAGAGGAAGGGACGAAAAGTCTTCTTGCTCGTAAGTCTCGCTCTCTTTACGTATGTCCTTCTCGCGATACTCGCTAGTTGCGACTGCCCCATCGGGCCTTCGGTTGGGTGACTCTCTGGGACTCGGTCCCTCCATGGTTGGAATTTAAGCCATTTCTATGGATGTGTAGATACACACCGTAAGCTCGTATAAAAATACGTACGTACATATATATATATATTTTTTTATGTGTGTGTGTGTGTATATATATATATATATATTGGGCTGTGGGTGTATAAAGAGAATAATATTCTCGCGGAGGGCCATTTCGTACGAGAGCATTAAGGGCGACGGAGCACCCCAAACTGCTGCTCTCCATTGTGTCGAGAAACCTTTTTTTTCTACTCTCTTTCTCTCTCTTTTTCTTGTCCTCTTTCTCTCTCTCTCTCTCGTTGTCACTCAGTCCCTCCAGTTCTCGCTCTGTTCATCTCTCCATCTCTTTCTTTCTTTCCTCCTGATTATTGTTGCGTTTCTGGCCAGCGGGCATTCTCGTAATTTCGTTTCCTCACCGCCCACCTCCAACCACCCACCAAATCGAGCTTTATACGCCTCGCAAAGTTTTAGGAGCCGAGGAAGAACCGTTCACGTGCTTTACCAAGAGAGAGAGAGGGGGAGTGGTACAAGAGTGAGATAGAGTCCGCAAGGGGGTAAATTGTGTTCACACAGAGTATCGCGTGTTTTTTTTTTTTCGCTGCATGCACGATATAGAAAAACGCTGGGAGAACCTGGATAGGGAGGACGAGGAAAAAAAAAGGTTTAAAGAGAGAGTGAGGGAAAAATGTGGGGAGGAAGCGAATGCGGACATGATCAGGGTCGAATAAAGGTCTGAAAAAAAATAAGAGTACCGACGAATCTTTGTTGTCTACTCGAGGCTTCTTTTTCTCGTCCCGCTAACACAAACCCTTCCCCCCTCCGTCTCCTATTCCTCCTCGTATATCCATCCTTTCCTTTTTAATCGCCAAACGCTCGAATGCGATTGGCCTGGTGTCGCTGGACGAGAAAAAAGAAAATACAAAATAAAAAAATGAGGGACCCGATCGATAATAGTTCGTCCATATATCGAATATACGTGTGGGATATATGGTCGTCCATCTACAAATTGAGTACGGACTCGTGTACTGCCCAGCCAGTCGAGCGAAGGGAAAAAACAAAAATCAGGAGAAAAAAAAAGGAACGAAAAAACGTCTCGTTACCGCGGCATGAGACGCGCGGAGCTTTAGCTCCCTCCAACCCCTCTTCTCCTCTCTATCGCGCCGTCGCTCCAGCCGGATGTGTTTTACCGACAAATTTCTCTCTAACGATCCGATATATTGCGATCTTGCTGCTCAGCCTCTCGACCAATCTCCACGTGGCTAACGCACGTGTCGTGGAATACGAATGTATTCCTCGACGTGTACGTGTGCCACATTTGACGTGTTTTTTTTCTTTTTTTTTTCCTTTTTTTTTTGTCTTCTTTTTTTCGTGGGCTGTCCCGTGAACGTATCTCGTGGCAATCGTTGATTAGGGAATGAGGAAGAGCTTCGAAGTGATCCTAGTACGAAGATAGAGACGGTTCGGCGAAAAGATGATTTCGAGGACTGAAGAGAGAGAGAGAGAGGGAGAGAGTTTTTGGGAAACGTTGATAACGCTGTCTCTAACGGAGACTCGAGGTCCCCGAAACGTTCTTTACATTGATACACGTAGGCTCGTTCACGTATAGTTAACGTACGTGCATTTGGTCGTGCGATGCACCTCCGTCCGCTTTGGTTTCGTTCGTTTGGTTGGTCCGCCCGGCGTCTATATTCGCTAAATACCGCACCATCGCAGGGATTAAAATATTGATCGGAGAATGAATCTGGTAGGTGGGAGATGGGGAAAGAGAAAGAGAGAGGAGCGATGAACTCGCGAGGGAGGAGAGAGAGAGAGAGAGAGAGATCGAAAGAAATCGAAAGAGAACGAGAGAGAGAGAGAGAGAGAGAGAGAGAGAGAGATATCGAAAGAAATCGAAAGAGAACGAGAGAGAACGAGAAAGAAAGAGGGGAGAAGGGAGAGGGAGGGGGAGAATCAGAGATAGCTGCAAAATACACGAGGAATGAGCGAGAGAACTCGAATATACGGCGAATTGCGGTAGAGCCGAAAATGTGGCGTTGAGTGCACCGTGCAACGATGAAAAAAGAACAAAAATAAAAGAAACAAAAGAAAAAAAACAAAAACGGGAAACAAAAATAGGAGAAGCGGACGGAAAATAAAAAGAAGAGAGAATAAAAAGATAAAACGAAATCGAAAAACGAGCACACACGCGAACGAAAATATGAGAGGAAAACGAGAAATGTAAATCAAAACCCGTGGTGACCGCCAGTGGGGAATGAATTTTGTGAGCAATAACGCCGCTGTTGCCGCAAGACGCGAGGATCCGTGCGTCGAAACGGCGCACCTTTTCGATTCCCGTACCGTTTCGTCGCCATCGCAATACGCATACTCCACGGGAAATGGAAAATGTTTTTCACTCGTGCGAACCGGATTTTTTTTTTTTTTTACATCGAAACTCGTGGATGTAGAATTTTGAATGGGAATCGTGTTGGTTGGGGCAAAGGGAAATTAGGATTGACGAGAGATAGTATGATTGATATATTTTTTTTTCTTTAATAACTGTTATTCTTCAATAATTTGTTATAACGATGATATTTGTCGTTTAAGCTGGCAAATATCATTGTTATAACAAATGTTTAAAAATACCACGAGTTTTTCGTTTGCATTTTTTATCAACGCTGCCGAAGAAAATTATTTGTTTGTTCATCGGATTTAAACACTTTTTTTTTCTAAAGAAACCAAAATGAAAAGAGGCATCGCACGATCTTCGTAGCAGAAGTCCACGCAGGAAAGATATACGTGCTTTTAAAGAAAAAAAAAAAAACATCGAATTTTCATTGCACCGCGACGTTGCAAAATTCGATATCATCTTTTAGCCCCGGAGCTGACAGATCGCTCGGGAGTGGGGAGAGAAAAGCCTCGTCCGACCACGCCGAGCATTTAAACCGAGCCGAATTTAAATCAGGATGAGAGCTACTGCCTCGTGGTTGCTCTCTTTTCCTCTCTCTCTCTCTCTCTCTCTCTCTCCACCTCCCTACTGTCTCTTTTTGTATTGTACTTTCGTATATAATACGTATATATGTTTATATATTCATAAATATAAATATAATATTTTGCATATTAGTAATTTTATATATATCTATCTATAATATTTTTTCTAAACAATTATATTTATATATTTATGTAAGCACATATTTGTTTATAAGTATATTTATAACTATAATATACTTTGTATTATTATCTACAACTCTGTACTCTTTCGTCCTATTTTTATAATTACGTTCATTTTATTTCGTACGATTATTCCGTGTCATCGTTATTATTTTTTTCATCATATTTCGTTAATGAGAGCCGCAAATATTTTTTACTAGTTCGTTACGAATTTTTTGCAAATTTTTTTTTATAAGCAATCTTACGAGAGTATAAGTAATAAGTAATCAATCAATCAATCAATCTCTCTTATTCCTCTCTCCCTCCTTCTCTCGTTTTACCATCCCCCCCCCCCTCTTTATCTCTTTCTTTCTCTCTCTCCGGTAACGCGCGCGCGCGCACGAGCGAATAGAACGTCACGAGGTCGTTTAGCGCCAGAAATAGTTTGGAAGCTCCTTATTTTCTCTTCTCGTTTCTTCGTCGCGTCTCTTTTCTCACTTCGTTCGTACGTTTCTTTTTTTCTCTCTTTTCCTCCCTCTCTCTCTCTCTTTTCCTCTCATTTTCCCGCCTCCCCCTCCCCCTGCTCCTTCGTTCGCCCTCGCACTGATTTTTTTTTGTTTTTTATCTCTTTTGCTCACTTAAACTCGCTTCGGTTTTTCCTGTTTTTGTCTCCCTCTGCTGCTTTCGTATACGCGCTTTAGCGTGAGTAAAATCGGTGGACGCGCGCATTATTTCGAGAAGGATTCCGTGAGAGCGTGTCGCCGCGCGGATTCACTCGTCAGGCTGCGATAGTAAATCGTCGTGTCCCACACGCGCGCCTCACCAAATCCCCGTGGACATACGCCCGTATAAAACGCACACGTAAATACAACACCGTGAAAATATTTTCCGTAACCCACCCTTTAACCATCGGGCATTACCAATTACGTCGGGAGTCTGTCACGGTCGAAGAAAAATAATTTTTACTCGTCCGCTTTAACTTTGTCATTGAGCACGGGTCTTGCACGCGCGGCGAGTGACACCTGACGGCTGGTGAACATTAATTGTTCATAACGCAATGAACCATCATCGTTAGCGATCATTATAATTATAACAATAATTAAAATTATTATAGGGAAAATATCATAAATAATTGCAACGAATATAAAATTCGAAAATATTTTTTTCAAACGGCGTTATTTTTCATTTCTTATTTATATTTTTTATTCATTAAAAAAAAAAAAATTGTTTAAATTCATACAATTATTTACAAAATATAATATTCAATGTTTCGAATAATTTTTTTATTTTTAGTTGTTAAATTGTATTGTTAATAATACTGGTAATATTAATTATAATAAAATAACTATAATGTAATTAGGTATAAAATATTATAATTTTAATTCAAATATATACATTATTATTATTATTGAATTATTATTAAAATTATTATTGCTAATAATGATCATTAATTATATTCACGTTATATCATCTTTAACATTCATCAGTAATACATATAACTATAGATTATTATTATGGCGAAAATTGTTTATAATTATTATTAACAATGATCCATACGAAGGTGGAAATGTAGCAGCTAATTAAAATTTCAAGGTCGCAACGGGGTTCCCGCCCGTTGACCAATAGGTCGGACGAAAATAAATGATTCAAGGCGAAATAAGTGAAATACGAGATGCGCCCGCGTGGATCGAGCGTTGTCGAAAACGAGACACGCATGGCGACCGTCGTTTTTTCTCTTTGAATTTTGGTTTTTTTTTTACTCGCGGACGAATACGATGGTGGTTTATTCATTTTTGGAATACGAATTTTTAATATGAATCGCGAGTTCGAGGATACAGCCGCGACTATTAATCGTTTATTATCAGTTATACCGAAAGGAGCACTCATACCTGAAGTTCCTCCTTGCACTGACGTTCCTCTTCCAGACTCATCCGCTTCTCGTGCTTCTTGTAGTAACGCCTCTTGGCCGCTTGTAGGTTGAACCACGTGTACGAGAAAGACTTTACGAATGGTAGGAGGGCCTCAATGAACGGATGGAACTCATCCTGAAATCACCCAACGGGACATCAAGATGGTATCGTTAAAACTCGAAATATCATCGGTTTCCAAAATCGACGAATTACTCTAAACGTTCTCGTAACCAGATTTTTCATTTCCCAATTCTGGTGGACTTTTCCCCGTGGATTTTGGAAATAAAAGAAACGAAAGAAAAAGGTAAAATTTCGTGAGATATTTAAAGCTGTATTTCCACCGATGAGTTCTTTTTTAATCGCCACTTTGAAAAATCCTTGTGCCCAATCGTTACTCCCTGTTCTATTATTTTTGTTTTTTTTTTTATTGTTGTTTTTTTTATGTAAAGTTTTTACCGAAGACCTGGATAGGAAACGAAAAATAATCTTCGAAAAACCTCCGAAGTAATAAGACATGGGACATGTCTGATCAATGCGGGGACGTTTCTACTAGCACCTGTCGCACGTCCTCATTCAGATATGTATTGGCTTGGACGTGAAGTTAATATTATTTTGAGATGGTATAATTTTCGTCGAATTTCTTCACGAAACGCTTATCACCTGAGCTAAGGAAATTTGGTATCCTTCGGAAGGATTAATAACTGAATTATTAATAATCAATAATAATTGATTTTAATACTAATTATTAATTAATACATTATTTTTAATTGTTATTAATTATTAAGTTATTTTTAATTATTATAAATAATTAATAATTAATAATCCAGCGTGCACTTCAATCTAAGTGTGATCGAAGTTAAATAGTTGGCCCTGCGTTTACGCGACTAACAAAAAGTAGCACGAGAAGGACTCGTTTTCGTCATATTTTGTATTTCTTCAATGTTCTGATCGACCTCGAGCCGACATTGACAAAATCAACCAAACCAATCTTCTAAAAAAAATTGCCTTTTTATCACTACTTTTGTTCGGGTTTATTTGTTTGGGTATGAACTGTGATATATATTTTTATTTAATCAATAGTCGACGAAAATAAGGATAAAAAGCAATTTTAGAACAAAATTTAGTTAACCGAATAAATATAAAGTACACAAATAAATAAATACATTCATATATCATAGTTTATTTAAAACAAATTATATTTAATATAAATAAGTCAATATTTATATTTATATATATTTATTTTTTATTGATTTATTTGTTTATTATATATATATTTAGGTGGACCTGTGCATTCTATAGTGCACACACTTGACACTGGCGTATTAGACATTTATAGACGCAACCCACAACCATCCTGAGGATACAGTGAAGGATAAGTAGCGGTTAGTGGTTGCGGTCGTTGTTGGTCAGACACGGGATGCGAAAATCGAACGACGGTTCGAACGTTCTCGGAGGGAAAGGAGAGAAACACCTACTGGGGAGTCCTCGTCTCCCACAACCGTTAACTCGCCCCATTGTTCACTGGTGGTTAGTTACTGTCGTCTGTGTTCGGATATCCGCACTAGCGATCGAGCCAAAACAGCGAAGATTTTGTGCAAGCTTAGACGCTCCGGGGAGTAACAAATAGATCACGAGATACCGCAGACTTGAACGAAACGAGAAAATAAAAATGAGGAACGATTCAGCAGAGATTAATCGATAAGGAACGTCGAATTGTCATATAGATAACATGGTGTTTGTAAATCAAGGGGAGGAGGGGAGTCGAGATGATTATTCTCGTCTTTTGTTTGATTCATCGAATTCTTTTTTTTTAATATTTTAGAGCTTTTTAATTTATTTATTCATTTGTTTAATTTATCTATCTATCTATCTATTTATTTATCTATCTGGTTTATTATCAGTTTGAATATCCACTATTCTTTTAGCTGACACATATATTTAATTGGTCGAAATGTTTTTTATTACAAAACTGTTTTTAACATATTTCATATTTTCGTCAGGTTTTTAAAAATTCATTATTATCTATTTCCTTATCAGCTTGAAAATTCTCCGTGACTTTGAAGGTTTCATCGTCGGGTCGCAACAGACACGATTTTTGTTTCGATCGTCCACTTTTTCCTTGACAGATTTGAGCCACTAAAGTTACGGAAATGTTACCAAGGATTTTCTTTTAGCAATCTAGGAAAAAAATTGGCTAGATATCCTTGTTTTTTTCTGTTCTCTATTTAAATATATTCTTTCAATGTCTTATTTTGAATTTTCGTATGAAAATTATTTATGTATATATCGATAAATTTCGCATTCAAAATTTCGCCTTATGAAAATCCTTACCAAAGTTATCGTTTTTTTTAATTGTTCTAAACATTTTCCTTTTACTTTTTCTTTTCAAGCTAAAATTGTGCAATAATTGTCGTTGAAAAAAAAACACACGTATAAAAAAAAACGTCAACAATTTTTCCAAATTTTTTATGGAAGCGTCATCGATCTCTTATCGGACGATTACGCGTATCACCGGCAACGTAAATTGACTCGACAACGCGCGGGCCTATCTACTGGAAAGCTCGCGTCGCTATTGAATGCTGGAGGGAAGCGAGTAGTTGCAGTCGTCGTGCGATCAGACAAGCAGAAAACACGGTCTCGTGGAAAGCAACGTTTCACTGTAAAAGACGAAACGACGTTGGCCCTGATAACGTACGATAAAACGTTTCTTGAAAAAAAACGACCATTGGCAATTTCGAGTCTTAAACGGACCGCGAATAAACCAAAATTTATTCAACAAAAAAGCTGGTCGATCACTGAAAATAGATTGAGAGCATTTATTTATTTTTTTTTCAAATCTTGCATACTCGAAGAGATTAAACGAAAAACGTTCAAAATTCCTGCAAGAGATTTTTATAACTTTTTTTCCATTTATAATAAAAGCATTCGTTATCTGTATTTTTTATAATGAAATTTCATGCAAAAATGCATTAATGGACGTACATATAAAATTCCAAATGATTTTTCAATCATCTCACTCATCCCTTCAAAATAATTTTTTAAATGACAATTCATGACTGAAATTGTCATATTAAAGGGCCAAATGCGACTCCAAATATAATTATAAAACACGAATTATGAATCCAACTGTCGTTTCAAATGACAAATTGTGACGTAAATTACTCCTAAATCACATCAGGAAAAATCTTCTTATCTTTTCGAAAACAGTTGCAAAGCTTTTTTTCTATAAATTTCAAATTATACTGCCCGCTCATTGGGTTCGACCAAGTATCGCCAAAAATTCGGCTTTATACTTTCCACTCGGTCCAGATATGGGAGAAAAATGCATTTTTGAGATTTACAAAGTCAGAAAGTTATTAACCTAAATACTCAAGCTGAATACGAAGATAAGCGAAATATTTGATGAAACAAAACTCTGTACCGAACATCTTAAAAACCTTATGATTTCTGAAAAAAAAAAAAAATTTATGGAAAATTGAAAAGTGTACGAACGAAAATGACAAAATTGTTTCACCGACCGATAATTAAAAAAGGAAAAAAAAATGTTTTCGTCGACTTTTCTCATCGGCAGCTAATCAGAAAAGCTCAAAAATGAAAGTGAGTGAAATATTATTAAAATAAACATTTTTATTTAAATAATAAAAATAAAAAACATAAATAAAACGAACCATCGAGTATTCGCAAGCACTGCGGCCGCTGTGGCACACTACCGTCTCTCTGTCCCTGTGCTCGTCCGCCGGCTGTCAGAAGCACTGATTTTCGCAATAACCGTAACGCAGATCGCAACAGTACTCCTCCAGCACCTCCGGTACGCAAGTTGATCGCGGCCTCATCTGCTCAGATTCCTCGTTCTTCGACAATACCGCTGTCGAATTGATGGCACAACTTTCGATTAGCGACGCTTTATAACGATCGGCTGAATAACCTTGGGTCGTTCGGTATTTTCGTTATCCAAATTTTGAATCGAACGGACCCGTTTGGATGCGCGGAGTTTCTGGCACCTCGTATTCAATTTTACGGTCCCGATAATCGCTTGACACTTCACAAAAGTAAATCTCACGTGGCGGAAACACTCGCGACGAACTTTCCTCCTGTATCAACGACAAATACCATCACAGCACCCCGAAACTCGACTAACGTTTTCTTTCGCTTTTTTTTAAATATTTCTTTCTTTCTTTCTTTCTTTCTTTCTTTCTTTCTTTCTTTCTTTCTTTCTTTCTTTCTTTCGTTGTTGTTGTTTTTTTTTTCTCTTCGTCTACGGAAGGTATTACTCCGAAGAGAAATGGATCGGACGACGGATGTGGATAGTGAAGACCCGGACGAGACACTTTCGAGGAGAAATCTCAACTCGGCTCCCTCGCGAAAACTTTTCACGTTCCCCTCGTTTTTCTCTTCGTTCAATTTAAATCTGGGATCCAAACGGATCCAAGGGAATCGACGAAGCGAGGAAGAGGGAGAAAAGAAGCAAAACACACGCGGGTTACGTTCGCGAAAGAGAACCACAGAGAGAGAGAGAGAGAGAGAGAGAGAGAGCGTTAGAATGTTCTTCGCTATTTCAGCGCGTGTGTTCTATTTTGATGAGTAGTGCAGAACAGAATGGCGACAGAGAGTGACGCTCGAAGGAGTTCGCAAGTTTTCTTCGACGTCGTTTCTCCCTCACTCTCCCTCCCCCACCATCCCACTTTTATCTTTGATTCGTTCGACGCACGCGTCACAAACTTCCACGAGAAGCAACAAAAAGGTAGCAACACTTCGAGTCCCTTAGTTTCCTCGAGCCTCCGGAAATTCCATATTTTATCGTTCAAACATCCCGCAAATATCGAAGCCCACCATGGAGATATCGATACGAGAATGTGCGAACGAACGGAGGAAAATAAAAACAAACAAACGAACAAACAAAAACAACGAATTCGCGTACGATAATACGTAGGGAGAAACGAAAAAAAA